>WSFP011189544.1:0-71296 GCA_009831015.1 Picea engelmannii | reverse complement strand
TCCATAATGTGTCTATCATATGGAAGGATATTGTTTTAACCTTCCCCTTGACAAGAAATTGGCTAGTGTGGAAGGTTGTAATGGGAAAACAATATACATAGGTTCTTACCCTTGGGTGGGAACTAGGAAAGGGTACAAATTACCTAAGATTAGTTATAGGCTAGGCTACCTCACCAAAGCTAATCACAATACAACATTAAGAATGGAAGCAAGCTACTATTTTTTATATTAATGGTAAGGAAGGTGAACTTAGGGAAGCATATATTGCCAACCTAAAATGCATTCATGTGAGAATCAATGATTCTAATGACAAGTTGGCATGGTCTAAAAATATTTCCCCGGGAATCTATACACCTAAAGTAGGATACAATAATTTGTGTGAGAATGAAGGGGAAGATGAAGTGCAACAGTGGTGGAAGCCACTTTGGAAAAGTAGATCTCCTCTAAAATATAAAATTTTCATGTGGCTGGCGATTAGGAATAAATCCCTCGCATGTGAAGTTATGTAGAGGAGAAATGTGCAAGATACAATCAAGTGTCCATGATTTGAATTGGATCTGACAAGAATAATTGGCTATCAACACATGCTCTAGGATGATCATCACATGCAATGTTAAGGCTACGGATGATGAAGTATATCAACTTGTTGGCGTGAAGGGCCCATAATAATTTATTTACTATCCATTTTTCAAATTTACTTGACATTATATGAAATATGATACATGTGGGGAAAAGGAAATGACTTATCATAGACCAAAGGTCATGACTTATGAGACTTATCATTTACATTATAATGGCTATTTACATAATAACAAACCTATAACATATTATTACATCACAAGTAATGTAATATACATGTAGGTATGTTACAAGTTTTCTTCCCTTAAAAATGCTTTGTCCTCAAAGCATAGGGAATGAGAACTCTTCTGATAGAATGACATTCTTTTATAACCAATATCGATCAGATAAAGTTGAAGACACAAGGTGATACAACAATCGAAGTCTCGAACAATATTAGCGCATCGAAAAAGAATCAATCCATCCAAGGTGGATTTTTTCTAGAACTCTCTGATGATAAGATTATGGATATGTTCTTCTTTGTTGACTTCGGGGCACACACATCTTTGGATGCCTAGGAATTTTATCCTTCTTAATGTCGTTTAGTCTTGTCGTGATTTACTTGAGTCATTAAGATGATATCTGAATTTTTTGTATTTATTGGTGCGATAACATCCTTCAACCAACCTATGACTTTATTGGTGGTGATCAACGGTATGTCAACTTCAACTAAATTTGTGGATGTTGATTTACCATATAATTGTTTGTTGAGATCGACTTTTGGAAACACTTCTATCGATATTACTTCATTGTTAAGAACATTAGGTTTTTCCATGTCGATCAAATCGATGCTAGTGCCTTTATCCATGGTTTGGATTTCTTGTTGTGCCTTCCTCTTATTCTTCAATTTCTTCATATATATAAGCAGACTTTTATTATGATTTCTCAAATGAGAAATTTCTTCATCTTTGGACAATAGTTCTTTATCGATATTTTCAGACTCTTTTTTATGAGTGTTTTTTATATTACTAATCTGTTGTTGTGATTCTTTAATTTGTTGTTGAAATTTATGAATTTATGTATCTTGCTTCTCCATTTATGTTCAATTTTGCACAATTTCTTCATCTTTGCTAATAAGAATTTCATTCATTTTTTTTTTTAACTTTTCCATTAATTCTATGTGATTCTATTGTTCGTTTTGATTTGAATTCGATGATAGAGCAAGGTGCTTTGAATTAATGTCTCGAAACATTATTTTATTGGTAAGGTGCTCAAATTCTATGTGCTTTTTATCAACATTCATAGTAAAAGTACCGATAGGTTTCAACCAAGAGTTCCGTAGGACTACATTAACTTCTTTGGTTTGTAACACAAAAAATCCCATTTTGGGGAGTACTCATCGATGTTTAATTCTAAATTATTAATCTCATCATCATACTCTTGTGTAAGAGCCCTTTTAATATCAATATAGTTCCAACGACTAGCGAGGTCAATGGTAATGCTTACGGTCTCATTTTGGATCCTCCCTAACATACATATAATAATATTGATTGATTCCAAAACATACCCATAAGTGAATTGAACCTTATTTTCCATTTCACTCCTTATGAAATACTTATATTGATACTTTAATATAAAGTAATTAAGATTATTGAAGTGTATTTTACTTTTATATTAATACTTTAATATAAAGCAATTAAATATTATTTCCCAATTTTCAAATTACACCATATGAAATATTTATCCTTCTATTTGACTTGCTAATAAGAATAGCAATATAAAAAACTACATGCCAATGATTTACCAAAACCACGAGTCAAGGCAATACCATGGGCCAATGGTTTTCCAAAACCATAGGCATGTAAACTACCAACGATAAAATCAAAATTTTACCCTTCCTTCCTTTTTTTTTACTTCACTTCTTTTCCTTATAGTATTTTCCCAATACCATGGGCAATTACCATGGGTTCTTTTGAAAGCACGCTTTGTTATAATTTTTTTTTATTTTTTTTCCCTCTCCCTTATTTTTTCTTTATTAAGAGAAAGTAATGGGCCACTAGTGTGGAGATTATTTGAAGATTTTATTTCTTTTCTTTTCTTTTCTCTCTCTCTTTTTTGTCATGCCACACCAAAATCCACTTGATTACAGATCAAGGAAAATGTAGATTTTAACCTTGTACTATATTTACCGCAAACAAATTTTCAGTAAAAGAACAAAAAAGATACAATGACAAATACACACATTACATAGAGATTTTTCCCTTGGAAACCCAAATTGGAAAAACCAACATATTCTATATTCATTCACAGTGATACATTGTTTACAATACAATATACATATAGGAGCCAACGACATCCAAAACCCTAACCCAATGACTTGGATTAGTCAACAACCCTAATTCGTTAACCGTAAATAGAAAACCATCGACAAAAACCATGTGCTGAAAAACTGCTCAACAATGGACACCAAAATTGAGGCGACACACAAAATGAAGCAAAAATGTGACACATTTCCCGAGGCAAAAAAAAATCTCAGGGGCATTGCCCCCAAACCCCTGCAACCCCCGAAAGGGGGGGGGCTAGTGGTTCGCCGTCAAACCTCCCTGCGCACCCGGTGCAACGTAGTAGACACTAGAGCTAATCGTGCAAAGAATATAACACATACCCAACAGAAAACAATCGAAAAGTTGACCACGAGCGAGCCGAAAGACCGCTCTGATACCAAATGAAGTGGATCCTTGTAATATACCTAAAGTATATTACATTTCTCATCATGTAATAATATGTTATAGGTTTGTTATTATGTAAATATGTAGTATAATGTAAATGATAAGTCATGATCTTTGCAAAGAACATGACTTATCATTCCCTACGTGTATTTATATACATGCATTGTATCTCATATGATGTCAAGTAAATATGAAAAATGGATAGTAAATAATTTATATTTATTATGGATATATGGAATTATGTTATGTATTCATGATGTTCCCATGAAGTGGACCACCAAATCCACTTCATTTGGTATAAGAACGATTTTCCCGCTGACCCTTGGTCAACTTTTTGATTTTTCAGTTGCTTCTCTGATATGTGATCAGGTGGATTTTACCGTGGCATAAAAAAAGAGAAAAAAAAAGGGAAAAAGAAAATAAAGAAAAAAATAAGGGAAAAGAAAAAAAAAAAGTAAAGAAAAAAGAGTAGAGTGTGGTTTCAAAAAACCCATGGCAATTGCTCATGGTATTCGGAAAATATTTTTAGGAAAAGAAGTAAAAAAGTAAAAGTAAAAAAAAAGAAAAAGAAAGGAAGGGTAAAATTTTGATTTTACTGTTGGTGGTTTACAAGCCCGTGGTTTTGGTAAACCATTGGTCCATGGTATTGCCTTGGCCTGTGGTTTTGGTAAACCATCTCCCGTGGTTTTTTTATATTCCTATTCTTATTAGGGATTGATATAGAAGGAGAAATATTTCATAAGGAGTATTTTGAAAACTGGGAAATAATCTTTAATTACTTTATATTAAAATAAAAGTAAAATACACTTCAATAATATTAATTACTTTGTATTAAAGTATTAATATAGGTATTTCATAAGGAGTGAAATGGAAAATAAGGTTCAATTCACTTCTAGATATGTTTTGGAACCAATTGATGTTGTTATATGTATGTTAGAGAGGATCCAAAATGAGATCGTAAGCATTGTCATTGACCTTGCTATTCGTTGGAACTATATTGATATTAAATTGGCAAATAAATTACAACTTGCGAAAGAAGAAGTTAAAAGAGCTCTTACACAAGAGTATGGTGATGAGATCAATAATTTAGAAGTAAACACCGATGAGTACTCCCAAAAAATGCAGTTTTTGTGTTAAAACCAAGGAAGTTGATGTAGTCCTAGGGACTCTTGGTTGAAATCTATTGGTACTTTTACCATGAATGTTGATAAAAAGTACATAGAATTCGAGCACCTTACCAATAAAATAACGTTGCAAGACATTAATTCAAAGCACCTTGCTCTATCATCGAATTCGGATCAGAATGAACAACAAAATCACAAAAAATTAATGGAAAAGTTAAAAAAAAATGAATGAAATTCTTATTAGCAAAGATGAAGAAATTGTGCAAAATCGAACAGAATTGGAGAAACAAGATACATAAATTTATAACTTTCAACAATAAATTAAAGAGTCGCAACAACAAATTAGTAATATAAAAAGCACTCATAAAAAAGAGTATGAAAATATAAATAAAGAACTATTGTCCAAAGATGAAGAAATTTCTCATTTGAGAAATCATAATAAAAGTCTACTTGTAGAAATGAAGAAATTGAAGAATAAGAGGAAGACACAGAAAGAAACCCAAACCATGGAAAAGGGTACTGGTATTTACTTGATCGACATGAAAAAACCTAATGTTCTTAACAATGAAGTTGTATAAGTGGAAGTGTTTCTAGAAGTCAATCTCAACAAACAATTTTATGGTCAAGCAACATCCACAAATTTAGTTGAAGTTGACATATCGTTGATCACCACTAATAAAGTCTTAGGTCAGTCGAAGGATGTTGGCGCACCAATAAATACAAAAAAATCAGATATCATCATGATGACTCAAGTAAACCATGACAAGACTAAACCAGACATTAAGAAGGATAAAATTCCTTGGCATCCAAAGATATATGTGCCCCGAAGTCAACAGAGGAGAATGTATCCATAATGATATCATCGGAGAGTTCCAGAAAAAATCCACCTTGGATGGATTGATTCTTTTTTGATGCGCCAATATTGCTCGAGACTTCGATTGTCATATCACCTTATGTCTTGAAATTTATCTAATCGATATCATTTATATAAGAATGTCATTCTATCAAAAGAGTTTCTCATCCCCTATGCTTTGAGGACTAAGCATTTTTAAGGGGGGAAGACTTGTAATATACCTAAAGTATATTACATTTATTATCATGTAATAATATGTTATAGGCTTGTTATTATGTAAATAGGCATTATAATGTAAATGATAAGTCATGAGCTTTGCCAAGGACATCACTCATCATTCCCTGCGTGTATTTATATACATGTATTGTATCTCATATGATGTCAAGTAAATATAAAAAAATGGATAGTAAATAAATTATTATTTATTATGGATATATGGAATTATGTTATATATTCATGATGTTCTTATGAAGTGGACCTCCAGATCTAAAAAATAAATAAAAAGAAATTGTATTCTTGGGAGTACTCATCGATATTTAATTCTAAATTATTATTAATTGTGTAAGAGCTCTTTTAACTTCCTCTTCCACGAGTTGTAATTTATTTGCCACTTTAATATCAATATAGTTCCAATGATCAATGGCAATGCTTACAGTCTCATTCTGAATCCTCCCTAACATACATATAACAATATTGATTGGTTCCAAAACATACCCATAAGTGAATTGAACCTTATTTTCCATTTCACTCCTTATGAAATACTTATATTAGTACTTTAATATAAAGTAATTAATATCATTGAAGTGTGTTTTACTTTTATATTAATACTTTAATATAAAGTGATTGAATATTATTTCCCAACTTTCAAAATACTCCTTATGAAATACTTCTCCTTATATATCACTTGCTAATAAGAATAGAAATATAAAAAACCACATGCCAATGGTTTACCAAAACCACAGGCCAAGGCAATACCATGGGCCAATGGTTTACCAAAACCACGGCTCTGTAAACCACCAACAGTAAAATCAAAATTTTACCCTTGTTTTTTTTTAACTTATTTTCCTTGTAGTATTTTCTCAATACCATGGGCAACTGCCATGGTTTTTTTGAAACCACACTTTGCTCTTTTTTCTTTCTTTCTTTATTTTTTCTTTTCCCTTACATTTTCTTTATGAAGAGAAACGAATGGGCCACTAGCATGGAGATTATTTGCAACTTTTTTTTTTCTTTTTTCTTTTTATTTTATGCCACAACAAAATCCACTTGATCACAGGGAAACAACCAAAAAGTTGACCATGAGAGAGCGAAAAGACCACTCTGATACCAAATGAAGTCGATCTGGTGGTCCACTTCATGAGAACATCATTTATACATAACATAATCCCATATATCCATAATAAATCATATTTTATTTATTATCCATTTTACATATTTACTCTACATCATATGAGACACAATACATGTAGGGAATGATAATTAATGTCCTTGGAAAGGGTCATGACTTATCATAGACCAAAGGTCATGACTTATGATAGACTTATCATTTACATTGTAATGCCTACTTACATAATAACAAGCCTATAACATATTATTATATAATAAGAAATGTAATATACTTTTAGGTATATTACACCATGCCATCATGATTGATGTCTACCTTTGTATGTAATGTAATCTTCAGTCAAACCTATGAGATGCAAAGTCATGAAGTATGTTGTTGTACGTAAATAATTAATGCATTAAGAAATGTGAGACTTTCATGATACCTTTTCCACCTAGGGGAAAAGACAAACAAACAAGGAGAAGAAGGAGAAACAAACTCGAGAGAAGTTGAAGCTTTGGGGACACCTAACCTTCCATCTATCCTCCTAGTCGACACACTCTCCTATATCATGTTTTCTGACAATGAGAGAGGGGTTCTTTGGTCATGAATCAAGTAGGAGGTTTCTCGAGAGATGAACCAGAGAGCCTGTAACTTTCCCATTGTTGAATAATAAAGAGCTTGGCTGAAGCCAAAAGAACGTTGGTTTATTGTATTTGGATTTCATTATCTATGAGTGGAAATGGTTGCACTGTAATTTATTGGTAGATGATATGCACCAAAAATTAATGGTTGTTTGTGTATTGTTTTCATAAAGAGAAATCCACGCCAGTCGTGATTCGAATTTGTTCTTCCTTGGATACAATTCCCATGTGCAAGTAAGCAAGTCTAATAACTCTTTAACCACGCTCGTACATCCATTTTGAAGTTTGGAATCAACAACTCTCCTTCTAGAGTTATTGTTATTTGCTTGGGAGTTGCTAATTTGGTTTTAAGAGTTGTTGGGGTAATTTCTCTCACACCCGAAGTCAAATTGTTGTTGGTTGGTGTCTAACTTCGCCCACAGGCCATTCATTACTTTTTTTTATCATTTCTAGGGCATTTTCCTTTTCCCACAGGCCGTACACATACCATACTTCACAATCTAGTGTTGTTTGAGCATTTATTATTTTCCCCATACAATTTTCTCTGTTGTTGGTTACCCAACTCGCCCTCCAGGCATTTTTATTTGTTGTTGAATACCAAACTCACCCTCCATGCATTTTTATTTGCCATTGAATATCAAATTGACCTCTAGATATTTGTTTCCCAATCGTTGGTCGACCCTTTCCGCATGAGTTGTTTACCTCTTCATTTTTTCGATTGATAACATTTACTAGTTGACTAGATCCACCCTCTATTCGACTGGGTTTTCTCTTGATCAAATCGTGGCCCTTGGTTGACCAAAAATTTGGTCGACTTGACTTGTGGATGGTTGACTTACTGGTCGATTGGTTGACTCGACTTCCTTGTAGTCAACTTGCTTGTCATTCAGTTGACTCGACCATCAAAGCATTCGACAAGATAGTGATTGGGCCGACTCGACTTGTGGGTGGTCTAAGGGTCTATTATTGATTGACTCGACTATTTTCTTGGCTAGTCAAGTTTTCGTAAGATTGTAAGAGCTAATATTACAGTGATATTGAAAAGAATTCCATGTTGGTGAAATGGTTAGGTTATAAGCCTTCCGTTTACAGATCATATGGTTTCAGAGCCAAAGTTCAAATGCATTAAGTGAGACCTGTATGGTAAGTACCCACAATGATTACAAAAGAAGTGGAAAATAGTTGTTTCCAGTGCTAGAGTGAAGTAGACCATAGACCACCAAGAATGGCAGGGGAACATTATGGAGAAGATGAGGAAGAAGATGCCAAGGTTAGGTTGGACCCACTTGAGCAAATTTTGGCCACATTGAGATCAATGGTGTCATGTCTATTGGAAATGCAGTGTAAAGAAACTCCATCAACAAAGGCTTGTCATGAAGACCCTAAGAGAGAAGAAAATAAGCTAGAGAAAAAACATAAGACTGAGACAGAGATGGGAGAGTGCAACTATAGTAAGTGATCCAAAATGGATCCAAGAAGGCCTAAAAATAAAAGTTCTTAGAATCGGATGAAACTAGTGCCATTGCGTCGAGCTCGTCATGTTGATTCCGACCATATATATTTTTTCTGAAAATGGACACCGTATGCGAAAGTTATCGTGCTCTGATTGATTTCCCAAACATGCAAAAAAAGTCAACAATCAACAGTTAATAGGACGTATTGTTGATGTCAGCATGACGTGGCAGTGACGTCACGATGATGTCAGTAGGGACATGTGGCAGCATGAGGAGGTGACATGCGTCACTCATTTTTGGCATTTTCAGGTGTGATGTGGACCAGTAAATAAGTGACACATGCCAATGTATGTACACGACACGTGGTTGTATAGAATGCTGACGTGGCCCAATGATAGTCAGACACGTGGAAGTACAGATGACAGGTGGCAATACAGATGCTGACGTGGAAATACAGATGTTGATGTGACAGTACAAACGTTGACGTGGAAGTACGGATGCTGACGTGGTAGTACAGAAGTTGACGTGGCAACCGATTATGCATGCTGACTAGGCAGATGACTGTGCATTGACTGGATTGTACGAGCCAATCCAGAGGTGACACATGGCCCAATCACAGGGTGCCACGTGGCACCCCGGATTTAGCCAATGTTGGCTAGGCCAAAAATTTGTTACCTCCGACGGTTTGAACCTTCAACCTATCCTCCAACTAAAGACTTCACAACAAACGGTGGACCGACCAGGCTACCATGGGGCTTGTTTAACCTTACGCTCGAATTTGCATTTAAGTTGATGTGTGGCGGATTTTTGGGGATAAGCCTCAGTCGACAGGGGCTAACGCTTGGCCATATGGTGCGCTCCATATGACTAGGAGCCCGGGTAAAGGGGGCTAGCACGCCCAATATGCTGCAAAAGTGGGTTTTTTTACTATATTGTATGGTTGTTTTTATTATTCAGCCTGATTTTATTGAATTTTGCCCATTTTTGGGGGATCTGGAGCCCGATTTGAGGCCAGATCTTGGGAGGAAGTTGGGATAGGATCCCCAACTCAAGATCTATATAAATTAGAGGTTTTTGACAATCCAAGAAGGTTAAGAAACAATAGAATGCTTAAGATTTTGGGAGCTAAAGCCATTTTTATGTAGGGAAGCCACCGAGGAGGGGAACTTTGGAGGCCAATTCCGGGAGCTACGCTCAGCCTTTTTCGGTGTCGTCAATTGCGTTGGATGCATGAGGTCGAGTAGAACATAGACAGACCAACTTGTAATATTTTTGACACAATTTTGATATAGTTTTTATGCATTGAAGATAATTAAGAAAGCCTTCCCCACTGAGACAAAGGCCTAGAGACGTAGACAAACTTGTGTCGAACTCCGTTATCATGATTGTTGTTATGGTTTTTTGTTCCTCGTGTTTACTTTTTGATCTGCATTCTTTATGATGGATGCAATATTCTTTCATCAAGATCTTATTCTTTCCTTAATTCCTAAGTGGTAATTTAACACATGCTTAAAACTCAACCAAGTCTTTTAAAGATCATTTTCAGATCAAGTGGTATCAGAGCAGGTTAACTGTTGGTTGTTTGAGTTTGCATGATTACTAGGGAAAAGTTAAGTTGTGGTGAAGGTGAGCTTGTAGAAGGAGATCCAAAGATTGGATCAAGAAAGAGGACTTCTCAAAGTGCGAAGATGGCATCTGAAGAAGGAATGTCTCAGAACGAGATAGAGTTTCAAAGGACATTTTTCACCATGTTTGAGATGGTAAAGGTCTTATATGATGATTATTTGGAACAAAAGAGGCCTTTTCAAGGGGAATCGTCAAAACAAGACAAAAGTGAAGAAGGAGAGGATCCTCCTAAACCTCCTTCATCTCCATCATCTTCTTCTTCTTCAAGTACAAGTGCAACTTCTACTGCAAGAAAACATTCCCATAAACATAAGCATGATATGCCATTACTTAAGCTTGATGTGGAATTCGAATTGCCCATGTATGATGGTGAAGTCAATGCCGAGAGGCTTGATAACTGGGTTAGACATATGGAAGTTTATTGCAGTGTGCAACAAATCAAAGATGAGGCAACCCAAATCAAATTGGCATCTCTTCGTCTTGCAGGCACAACACTCATATGGTGGCAAAGTAAGTTGCAACATGGTACTCAACAAGTTGGTAATGTATTTACATCATGGCAAGATTTTGTTTTTGCACTTAGAAAGCAGTTTTATCCATTGGGTTATGAGGAAAAGGATTTAATTGAATGGAAAAGTTTTAAACTAAGAAAAGGACAAACGGTGCAAGAATATACAGATGAATTTTGTAAGATGGCATTAATGTTAAATATTCCATTACATACACAAGAAACTCTTATGAAGTATATAGGAGGTTTACCTGCACATCTTCGTAACACTGTATTGATGTTTGGAGCTACTAATATTGATGAGGTTTCTATTCAAGCAACGCATATTGAAGCAGGTAAAATAGGAGTTGGTGTATCAGGGGAATCGTCTTCAAGAAAAGAAGACAAATGAAAGGGGAATGTCAAGAAAGCTAGTTCAACGACCGTGAAGGAAGAGAAGCTCTCTTGCAAGCATTGCAAGAAACAAAGGCACAATGATGAGAATTGCTAGAAATTGTACCCAGAGAAGAGACCAAAGTGGTTCAAAGAGAGGAAAGGGGGCAAATAGTTGCAACAACAACACGACCAACAAACTTGAGACTAAAATCACAGCAATTGGTTTGACAGGTAAAATTGGTGATGGTTCTGATTCAAGAAGTAAGTTGTTTCATCTAAGGGTCATAATGAAACATACTAAGATCGATACATTGATAGATAGTGGATCTCAATATAACTTAATTTCAAAGGAAGTGGTTAAGAAATTGGGATTGATAACTAATTTACATCATAAACCTTACTCACTTAAATGGATAAACAACAATCATAAATTGCACATAGTAAAGCAATGCACTTTAAAGTTTTCAATTTCATCAAAGTTTGTGGATGAGGTAATGTGTGATGTGGTGCCACTAAATGAATGTGGAATGGTCTTAGGCAACCCTTATTTATAGATCACAAAGCAATCTTCTACAGGGAACAAAATCAATATCACTTAACTAAAGAAGGCAATGAATATGTTGTACATGCTCGTCACTTAAAAGCAAATCAATCTCTTGTCACAATGGAACAATTAAGAAAGACAACTTATGCAAGCAACACACCTATAATTGTGCCAAGTAAAGCAGTTGATCTTAAGCACAAACATGAGATGGTTGTAGAATGGAAGTTCAATCATACTTTGCTTCAATATAAGCTAATGTTGTGTAAGCACATCAAACATATTAGTTCATTTGCAGTCATATTTATGATGTTATCGTTGCTAATGTTTTCAACATGGATGGTAGTGGCTTCAGTAAGATGTGAACGAGTTCAAGTGGCTAACAATATGCTTTAAGTTGTCATGGTTATTATGCAATTGATTATGATGCGATAGGTTCACAGGGCATAGTTTAAAGAAAAAGGACAAGTGGGGTGGCCTATCCCTCACTTGATGACTGGTTAATACCCTTTTGGAGGACCAAAAGGTCTTAGTGGGGAGGAATGATCCAAAATGGATCTAGGAAGGCATAAAAATCAAATTTCTCAGAATCAGACGAAACTAGCGCCATTGTGTCAGCCTCATCGCGTCGATTCCATCCATATATATTTTTTTCGAAAATGGACACCGTATGCGAAAGTTATCACGTTCTGATCGATTTCCCAAACATGCAAAAAAATTCAAAGTCAACAGTCAACATGTCGTACTGCTGACGTTAGCATGACGACAATAACATGGACATGTGGCAGCACAAGGAGGTGACATGTGTCACTCATTTTTGGCATTTTCAGACATGATGTGAACCAGTAAAAAAGTGACATGTGGCACAGTACGGAGGTGACACGTGGAACTGTACGGATGCGACACGTGGCTATACAAAATGTTGATGTGGCCCAATGATAGTCCGACACATGGTAGTATGGATGAAAGGTGGCAGTACAGATGCTGACATGGCAAGGTGACGCGGAAATATGAATGTTGATGTGGTAGGGTGATGTGGTAGTACATATCTTGATGTGGTAGGGTGACGTGGCAGTATGGATGCTGACATGGCAGTATGGATGCTGACGTGGTAGTATAGATGCTGACATGGGAGGGTGACATGACAGTTGACTAGGCAGATGACTATGCGCTGACTGGATTGTATGGGCCAATCTGAAGGTGACACATGGTCCAATCACAGGGCACCATGTGGCACCCCATATTTAGCCAATGTTGGCTAGGCCAAAATTTTGTTACCTCTGGTAGTTTGAAACTTTGAGCTATCCTCCAACCAAATTCTTTGCAACAAATGGCGGACCGACCTGTCTACCATGGGCCTTGTTTAACCTTACGCCCGAATTTACATTTAAGTTGATGTGTGGCAGATTTTTAGGGATAAGCCCCAATCGGTGGGGGCCAACGCTTGGCCATATGGTGCACTCCATATGAACAAGAGCCCAGGTAAAGGGGGCTGGCACGCCCAATATGCTGCAAAAGTGGGTTTTTTTACTATATTGTATGTTTTTTATTTATTATTCAACATGATTTTATTGGATTTTGCCCATTTTGGGGGGATCTGGAGCTTGATTTGAAGCCAGATCTTGCGAGGAAGTTGGGATAAGATCCCCAACTCAAGATATATATAAATAAGAGGTTTTTGATAGTCCAAGAAGGTCAATAAATAGCAGAATGCTTAAGAGTTTTGGAGCTAAAGCCATTTTTATGCAGGGAAGCCACTGAGGAGGGGAAATTTGGAGGCCAATTACGAGAGCTACACTCAGCCTTTTTCAGTGTCGTCAGTTGCATTGGATGCATGAGGTTGATTAGAACACAACCATACCAACTTGTAATATTTTTGACACAATTTTGATGCATTAAAGAGAAATAAGAAAGCCTTCCTCACTGAGACAAAGGCTCAAAGACGTAGGCAAACTTGTGCTGAACTCTGCTATCAAGCTTGATGTTATGGTTTGTTGTTCCTTATGTTTACTTTCTGATTTGCATTCTTTATGATGGCTGCAACATTCTTTCATTAAGATCTTCTTCTTTCCTTAATTCCTAAGTAGTAATTTAACACATTCTTAAAACTCAACCAAGTCTTTTAAAGATCATTTTCGGATCAATAAGACATAGGTACCTTTCCATGTGGAGGCGAAGGTGGAAATCAATCCATATGTCAGGGAAGTAGATGCTATTTGGTTGTACCAATGGCTACAATATATGGAAGTATACTTTAACGTGCATGGGATAACTAGAAAACAAAATTTTGCTTTTGCTCAATTAAAGCTTGAAGGCCATGCTTTGGCATGGTAAGAGAGCGATGCAGTAGGTAGAGCACTAGGAAATGAGTCACCAATGATTGACTGGGAGGTGTTCAAGGAAATTATCAAATCTTAGTTTTACCTAATAGGATATGAGGAACACCAACAAATAGTATGACATTACTTCAGGTAGAGACAAGGACAATTAGTGCAAGAGTTCACCATAGAATTCAAGAAGAGAGAAATTCAGATGGGAGTCTCTCTCAAAAGTCCAGACATGTTAACCGAATTTTTTGGGGCATTGTTTCTTCATATTCATAGACAAATGATACTATTTATACCAAAGACGATTGATGAGGCCAATATTCAAGCAATATCTTAAAGGAGACAAGTGGAAGCATCAAGCAAGTACACACAAGCAAGTAGAAACACGAGAGAAACAAAGAAATAAGAAGTGGAATGAGAAGATGACTGTGGCAACAAAACAAGAAGAAACACCTTCTGCCCAACAATGTAAAGGATGTGATCAAAAGGGACACACTAAGGAGAACTATTGGAATTTACACTCTGAGAAGCGCCCCAAATATTTACAGAAAAAAGAAAAAGAAAACATTGATATTAGTGGATGCAGAAGAACGTGTGGACAACACCTCAAACATGAAAGGGAACATTAATTACATCGATATTCAGAAATAGGTGGCATTAGTTGGTTGCAATTGCAAGGAGGAGAAGGATATGACCTAACTTTTATGTATTAAAATCCACATGAAGAAGAGCAACGTGGATTGCTTATTTTATCCAAGTTCACAATCTAACTTGATCTCCACACAACTAGTTGAGAGGATTGGGTTGTAGACACATGAGCATCCACATCCATACCTCTTGGGCTAGGTAAGGCAAGAAGTGGAATTGAAAGTGAGAAAGCAATGCAAATTTAAGTTTGTCATCAATCAAATATTCATTGTTGAATTAGTTGCAAATGTGGTCCCTTTGGACATATGTGGAGTGATCTTAGGAAGTCCATATTTGTACATGGGGGATGTCATTTTACGAAGGAGAGATAACCAATATAGGCTAGTCAAGGATGGAAAAGTGTATGTCATGAATGAACACAAGGATAGAACTAAGGTCTCTTTGATTAGTGATCATCATGCCAGAAGAATCATGGGCAATATAAAGAAGGTTGTCTCATTGTTCTTGAGAGAAGGAAATCAATAAGGAGGAGGCAACGAGTTGGAGAGGAAGGCTTCTTTTGATCACATCCTCATATATTTTGATACCTCTTGATTTATAATCAATTGAGGTAGTCAAAGAAATTGGAAATAACTTGGGTTCATACATTGAAGCAGACATGGGATTCTTAGCCTCAAATGCCTTTTCAATTGCTTGAATTTTTGTTTTAATTGACCTTCAAGGGGGTCGAATGAGGAGATTACTTTATGGAAGAGAAACATGACCAACTTGTATGTCCTTTATTATGTGGGTGTGCCCTTATGGTGATCCAAATTCCACAAGTATGGACACCTAGCAGTGGTGTGTGAGCTTAATATTTTTTTTAAGTAAAAAAAATAGCGAGGGATGCTCAAAAGAAGGGAGGACTCGGGGAGCCCTAAGGAGGCAAAGGGAAATTTGGTGGTGAGAGAAAGGAAGTGGAGTTCGAGGACTATAAGGGTACAATGGAGAAAGATAAATCTAAAAAATAACAATATAAGGACAATGAGTGCAAGAGTTCACCATAGAGTTCAAGAAGAAAGAAATTCAAATGGGAGTCTCTCTCAAAAGTCCAAACATGTTAACCGAATTTTTGGGTGCATTGTTTCTTCATATTCATAAACAAAAGATACTATTTAGACCAATGACGATTGATGAGGCCAATATTCAAGCAATATCTCAAGGGAGACAAGTGGAAGCATCAAGCAAGTACACACAAGCAAGTAGAAACACGAGAGAAACAAAGAAAGAAGAAAAGTAAGAAGAAGTGGAATGAGAATATGATTGTGGAAACAACACAAGAAGAAACACCTTCCTCCCAACATTGTAAAGGATGTGATCAAAAGGGACACACTGAGGAGAACTGTTGGAAATTACACTCTGAGAAGCGCCACAAATATTTCCAGAAAAAAGAAAAAGAAAACATTGATATTAGTGGATGTAGAGGAACGTGTGGACAACACCTCAAACATGAAAGAGAAGATTAATTGCACCGATATTCCAAAATAGGTGGCATTAGTTGGTTGTAGTTGCAAGGAGGAGAAGGACATGACCGAACTTTTATGTATTAAAATCCACATGAAGAAGAGTAGGGTGGATTGCTTATTTTATCCAAGTTCACAATCTAACTTGGTCTTCGCACCACTAGTTGAGAGGATTGGGTTGTAGACACATGAGAATCCACATCCATACCCCTTGGGCTGGGTAAGGCAAGATGTGGAATTGAAAGTGAGCAAGCAATGCAAATTTAAGTTTGTCATCAATCAAATATTTATTGTTGAATTAGTTGCAGATGTGGTCCCTCTGGACATATGTGGAGTAATATTAGGAAGTCCATATTTGTACATGGGTGATGTCTTTTTACGAAGGAGAGATAACCAATATAGGCTAGTCAAGGATGGAAAAGTGTATGTCATAAATGCACAAAAGGAGAAAGCTAAGGTCTCTTTGATTAGTGCTCATCAGGACAAAAGAATCATGGGCAGTATAAAGAAGTTTGTCTCATTGTTCTTGAGAGAAGTATATCAACAGGAGGAGGCAACGAGTTGGAGATGAAGGCATCCATGGAAGGATGTAGTGACAAGAAACACCAACAACTACAACAACCGATTGAATCCTACAGGTAAGTGTTTCAAGAGCCTCGGGGACTGCCACCCAAGAGAGAGGTTGAACACGAGATTATGTTGTTTCTGAAGTCACCATTACCTAACATTGGACTGTATAGGCATTCCATCATTGAAACATATGAAGTAAAGAAGCAACTACAATAGTTTTTTGAGTAGGTAGTCATCAAACCTAATACGTTGACATGTGGTTTTCCCATCATCATGGTACCAAACAAACATGGAATCTAGAGAATGTGCATTGACTACCATGCCCTGAATAAGATCATTATCAAGAATAGATATCCCTTTCCAAGGATTGATGATTTATTGGATCAACTGCAATAAGCCAAATTATTCACTAAGCTGGACCTCAAATCAAGTTACCACCAAGTGAGGATCAAAACAAAAGACTTGTGGAAGACAACGTTTAAAACAAGACAAGGTTTGTACGAGTGGTTAGTAATGCCTTTTTGATTATGCAATGCACTTGCAACATTTATGAGACTAATGAATGATGTGTTATGCTCCTTCATTGACTCTTTTGGAATAGTGTCTCTATATGACATACCAATCTTTAGCAATACTTTGCAAGATCACTTCTCACATGCGATGCAAGTACTAGAGACCTTGAGGAAGAATCAATTGATTGCCAACTTGCAGAATGCGAGTTTGGAAAGACTTCATTGATATATCTTGGACACATTGTTGGAGGAGGAGAGTTGAGGGTAGATCCAGAGAAGATTGCAACCATCACCTAATGGTCGATTCCCACCAATGTGATAGAGGTCAAGAGTTTAATGGGAGCAACTCAATATTTGAGGAAATTCATTGTAAACTTCTCTACAGTAGTAGCACCATTACACTCCTTGACTAACAAAGGAAAGAGATTTCATTTGGGTAAGAAACAACAAAGAGCATTTGAAGACTTGAAAAAGAAAATCAGCGATGCTCTAATCTTGGCCATGCCAAATTTGTAGTGACCTTTTGAGCTAAAGATTGATGCTAGTTGGTATGCATTATGAGCAATACTCATGCAAGGTGGAAGGCTTGTGTGCTAGCATTCAGAGAATTTTCATGGAGCAATTCTTGACTACCTCGTGTATGATAAAGAGCTCTTTGCGGTTTTAAAAGCAATGAAGAAGTGGAAGCATTATCTCCTGGGAAAAGAGACTATCATAAACACAGATCATTAACCCCTTTAGTACCTACAAAGTCAGAGAAAGATGCAATAGGTGAGGCATTACAAGTGGTTAGTTTTCTTGCAACAATTTCATTTACTCATTAAGTACAAGAAATGAGCCATGAATAGGCTAGAAAACATGCTCTCTCGACCGCCATTAAAGAAGATAGCAGTAGTGGGAATGATAATGCAACTTGAGCCTTTCACTCATGAAATTCTAAGTGAATACTATGAGGGAGATGAAGATTTTAGAGGAATCTACCAACAATTGAAGGATAGGTTCATCGTTGTCGTGGAAGGAAATGAATACCACCTCTAATATGGGATTTTATACAAGTTGGACAAACTATGCATACCCAAGACAAAATAGTACATTTGATAAGAGAATCACACACTTTTAGAGTTGTTGAGCATTTTGGTGTGACAAAGATAGTGACAAATATACAATGGTATGTGTATTGGTCGAAGATGGAGGAGTAGGTGGAAAATTTGATTAGAGAGTACATTATTTGCAACACTAGTAATCCAAGCAACTAGAAACCTGTTTTGTACTTTCCATTGCCATTACCAAGCAGGCCTTGGGAGAGCATCTCCATGTATTTTGTTGGAGGTTCTCCTATGACCCTTAGAGGCCATGACTACTTGTTCATTGTGGTAGATCGCTTCAACAAAATGTGTGTGCTCATTCCCTGTAGGAAGACAATCTATGGAAGAGAAATAACTGAATTATTCTTTAACCATGTTTGGGTACATTTTGGATTGCCAAACTCCATCATATTTGATCGGGACAACAAGTTCTTGGGTAGATTTTGGATAACACTCTAGGAGAGAATGGATACCAAGTTAAAGTATTCCACTGCTTTCCATCCTCAAACCGATGAACAAACTGAGGTCGTAAATAGGAGATTGGTATAATTGTTTAGAGGATACAACAAAAAACATCCAAAGACTTGGGACGAGCAACTAGTCCACAATCAAAAATACTGCAATAGAGTGCTCCATTCTTCCACCAATAAGTCTCCTTTCAAGACCTGTTTTGGTTATTTACCTCCTTAGCTATTTGATATTGTGTATGGAACAAAAAAGGAAGAAGCAGAGCTACAAGGAGATGAGCAGATGGAAAGCTCATTTTTGGACAAGATCAAGTAGATATATATAAGGGTTCAGGAGCAACTTGAGAAGAGCCAACAATTGTATAAAGCTAGGCATGATCAACACAAGGAAGATCACAAATTTTCTGTTGGAGACAAGAAGTGGCTCTGTCTACGTAAGCAATGATTGTAAGGAGAAACAAAAAAACTCAAGTCCCTTAGATACAAACCATTTGACATGATTGAGCAGGTGAATGAGAATACCTTTAGGATGAAACTTTCTCCTTGTATGCAAATCAATTCGATGGTGAACGTGGAATATTTGAAGTTGTTCAAACCTTCCATATTGGATGAGGAGGAAGAACATAACATTCTTCCTATTGTTGAAGATCTTTCACCTCATGGTATTGAAGAGTTGAAGCAAGACACAGTTCTATATCACAAGGAGAAAACAACTCACAGAGGACAACAAAACATATGGCATATTGGTCTCAAAATAAAAACTCCAAGGAAAGCGAAGTGGTATGAGAGGAACCAGATTGCAAGCAAGCTCCCTCACTTATCCTTGGAAACTTTTGGGGACCAAAATCCAGCCAATGGGGAGGTGTGATCTGAATTGGATCCGACAAGAAAAATTGGTCATCGGCACAAGCTCTAGGATGATCAACTTGGGAAATATTAAGGCTACAGACAATGAAGGAGATCAACTTGTTGGCTTGAAAGGCCCCATGGCATCACAATTGATGTCTACCTTTGTATGTAATGCAATCTTAAGTCAAAACTATGAGATGTAAAGTCAAGCAGTATATTATTGTATGTGAAGAAATAATGTATTGAGAAAATATGAGACTTTCATGAGACCTTTTCCACTTGGGAGAAAATATAAACAAACACAGAGAAGAAGGAGAAACGAACTGGAGAGAAATTGAAGTGTTGGGAATGCCTGACATTCCAACTATCTTCCTAGTCGATCCACTCTCCTATATCATGTTTCCCCACAATGAGAGAGGGGTTCTTTGGCCATGAATGAAGTAGGAGGTTTCCCATAAATCACTAAGGAGAATAGAGATGAAATAGAGAGCATGCAACTTTCCCATTGCTAAGTAACAAAAAGTCTGGTTGAAGCCAAAATAATTTTGGTTTTCTTGTCCGGGTTTCCAGGGAAAATTCTGAGTTTTGTGTGTGTGTTTATTGTATTTGGATTTCATTGTCTATGAGTGGAATTAGTTGCATTGTGATTTAATGATAGATGGTATGCAACAAAAATTAATGGTTGTCTATGTATTGCTTTCATAAAGAGAAATCGATTTCAGTCGTGATTTGAATTTGTTCTTCCTTAGATGCAGTTTCCATGTCCCAGTAAGCCAGTCTAACAACTGTTTAACAACACCCGTACATCCATTTTGAAGTTTGGAATTGACGACTCTCCTTCTAGAGTTGTTTTTATTTGCTTGGGAGTTGTTAATTTGGTTGTATGAGTTGTTGGGGGGATTTCTCTCACACCCAGAGTCGAATTGTTTCTAGCTAGTGTCTAACTTCACCCACATGCCATTCATTATGTTTTTATCATTTATGAAGCATTTCCCTTTGCCCATGGGTCATACACAGACCATACTTTGTAATATGGTGTTGTTTGAGCATTTATTATTTTCCCTAGTGTTACAGAATAATTCCCCTATGGACATGTCAATATCCCCTCGGAGTACAAACCCCTCCACCGAGACAAAAAAACAGTACAAGTGGACATTAACATCCCTTTGAATTTAGTTTAACTAATCAAAAAGAGAGAGAGGGAGAAAATGTGTGATGCACCTAGTTTCAAAGTTTGTCCTCGCTGCTTCCAATCTGAGCTTGATCTCCAAACTCCTTAGTGAAACTTGATACCTGCAATGCAATAGAAAACAAAGAGAAACAAAGAACTCCTGCTCTACAAGATTAGATCAAACAAATTCATATACAGAGATTGAAGGAACAATAGACAAACACATGCAAGAATACACAAGCTTGAAGGAAATAGGCCAAGTATATTAAAATGAGAACCCAAAGAGAATACTTCCAAACATGGATGATTATACAACACTCCTCCAACCTCTCCTCGTCCAGACCCTTGCATGAATCCAAAGATCATAAGTTTGATGTCTTTGTTTGGCCTTTCTTCACCTTAGAATGGCCTCCTTTTATAGGCTTGGGAGGCTTAGCCACCATGAGTAGATTTGGGGATTAGTTGAGGATATGAATCCTTTAGGTTAGGATCTGATCTTAGGATATTTCCATAGGATAACATTCGATCCAAACCAACCTCATCTCCAAGAGCCAGCCTTCAGAAAGAGGCGAGATTCTCCAATTTTTTCTCCAACCAAAATCAACTCTCCCCTATAGTTAGAGACATAGTGTTGATCCTAGATTAGCACTCCCTAAATAATGTAAATGGGGCATTGATATATGGGGTAACACTCCCCCAACATGGCCAGGGGGGCGCTACCTTTCAAAAATGCCCCAAAAATGGTCAATTTTTCAAGTAAAAAGTGTGTTTCTGGCCTTGAAATGACAGGTTTCTTCCTCCAATATGAATTAGGGATCATGTAAAATGTTCTTTGATGGTTTCAAGGGGTTAAAACACATATAAACACATAGAAAAGTGCATGCGACACGTATTAAGGTGCATACGACACTTGACGACACTTACCAAGGTGCATACAACACTTTTATGACACTTGTGACACTTAGGGTGAGATACTTAAGTGTGGCATTTTGATGTGTAACAGATTTCCCCCTAAAGTGTGAGGTCAGAAGAGAAACCGATGGCCAAAACACTTTACAATTCTTCAATGCAAAGATGTGGAGTTGGAGAACCTAGTAGAAGCTGCAATCAACCATCAAACAATATTAATATATGTTCCATTTCCGAGGCAAGGATACCTATGCTTAGAATACAAGATGACTCAAAGCACGATTGTCGACCAATACACTGCAGATCCGTGAAAAATATTGATTAAGGACATGGCCACCATAGATACAATGTGGATCGATACCTCCATGACATGAATTGATCGTAGCCACGAAAAATACAGAGTGGATCTACAAGATGATAAAACATAGCCACAGACCAATACAATGTGGATCTATGTGACATTATATATATCAGCATGCTCAACTGATCTCCTTCACAGCTTGGGAAAAGTAGATAACAAAGTGAACGATCAACCTGTTAGAATATGATGGATGTGCTCATTTAACCATAAAAAATATCACTATTGTCACCCAACCATAGGCCGAAGCCACCCTCCGAGCACCTTAACCTTTACAGAGAATCATTCCGGAAGCAAACCCTAGGCTAGATATCCAAACAAAGGGTAACACACCTTTCTCCAAGGATAGCACACCAAACAAGAGCTGATCAGATAGTCCAAACCATAACCAAGAGATAGTCCAAGCCAAAACGAAATCTGCTAGCTGCAGCAGCTGCAACGACAACTCTCCTCCAAACTTGCGCACAAAACTACCCAACTACAGTGCACACAAGTGTGCTCTGCAGTTCTGAGAATGCCTGCTAGAACGAAGATTGGCCTCCTGTATTTATACTAATTCTGGCTAATTGCCTGGGCTGACTTCTCATTCTGGGTACCTATTTATTCAGAATATATTATTTCTTCTGACCGACTTCTTCTCTTGGAGGCTAATAACCTAATACAAATTATCCTCTTGAGCCAACTTGTCTTCGAGGGTTATTAGCCCACTCATAAGGGTTTCTTCTTGCTTCCCGAAATATTCTATTCTCGTCAGGTTTACACATGGAGGTAAATACCTCCCACAACTACCACAATATCAAAACTCCCTCCTAGCTAGGGAGGTATTGAAGGTAATGGCCTTGAGCACAAACATACCATTTACCTGGTAGCATCACCATAGTTATATAGACTATCTCATGATTAGTTCATGAGCACCATCATTACTATCAATGTCGTCAACTGCATCATCTCTCGAAACCATACTCCATATGAGTAATCAGACATGATGCTGGATAAGTCACCCACTCCATAGAGTGACACAAGAACCATTCTTCTAATCCATACATATGTCCTAGAAGATTAAATGTCCTGGACCATTTTTCGTCTAGGAAATCTATTTCCATTGATCATCCGTTTAGCTGATAATCATTTCCAACACTATTGATAGTCTTCAACACAATTGGAACAATATCATTCAATAGAACACAACTGTGTCTATCCATAGTAGTACACAACTACAATCCAGTGCTACACCACCACACCAAGTAGCACACAGATACTTGATCAGTGACGTATAGTCACAATCAATGGAACACATCCACCACAGTATCATACATCTACTGTCTAGAGACATACAATCTCCATAACAATCATCTGATATCAACTTGCATAGAAAACATTGTTATGATATAAACTGAATCATCTGGGCCATTCTTCCACTCACATCTGTGAGATCTTGGAAGAGCATCTTCCCTCAGAAGGTAAAACATCAATGATGAGCTATCTGGACTATTCTTCTCAAGCAAGGAAGAATAATTGTCCCAATTTCTGAGCCTGGACCATTCCCCACCTTGGGCCATTCCTCTGGCACTAAACAAAGTGCAACCTAGAGAGAACAAGTCTGCCCTAAGAAATTCCTATCCCTGATTGCTAAACTTGGACCATTCCTCTGGCACTAAACAAAGTGCAACTTGGAGAGAATGAATCTGCCTTAGGGAATGACTGTCTAGACCATTTCCAAAGGAAATGACTGTCCTGCACCAACCTCCAAAATGGACCATTCTTCGAAACTTCTCACAACAGTGAGCTTCAAAAGAATGACTGTTCGGCGAGGCGGGCCAGTCTTCTTGAGTAACCCTCAAGAAGAGAGACTTCCCTAGACCATTCCCCATGTTAACCACAATGGGAAATCATTGTTTATGGTACATCAACAATCCATCGAACCATTTTCATTACGAAAATGACCGTTCGATCTGGACCATTTTCTGAACTAGAAAATGCCTGTCCGTTAGAAATCTCAAACCACTTTCCGAACTGGAAAGGAACTGCTCATCCTGAACCATTTTTCGAACTGAAGAATGGCTGTCCATAAATCAATAACACATCAGTGCTCCTTCCCAACTTGGGAGTCATGAGCTCCAACTGTTTCTTGAGTACGCAAACTCTTTCATTTTGGCCAATGGATTTGCCAAAGTATTTGCTTATCTGCTCATCTGTGGAGATACATATTAGAGAACCACTTCTCTTTTCTGGACTTCATCACGAGGAATGTAATTCTTGATCTCAAATGTACTTCGGTCTTTCTGGAACATTGGTTTTCTCTGAAGGCTTCATATAGCTCTAATCAATATAGTATATCATTATTGGATTCATCTTTTGTTCCCTGCTAGCTCATAACATCGTGGCAAGGCTGGAACATATCCATGTGGCACTTCTTCTGTCATCATGAGATATTTTGTCATGGATTGGAAATCCATCATTATGGAGTTTTGATTAACCATTCTGGTGCAATATCTTTGTTATAGAAAGTCTTCACCATGCTTATGTTGTGCATTGGAGGTTCTCCACCAAGTTGTCTTCTTCCATCTACATACAAGGATCTCTTTCTGGTATACTTCAAAGCCTCTGAGGTTTCTCTTCATACACTCTTTGTTCAATTAATCTGGAGAACAGTCTTTGTCAATCCCATGGATATTGTGGATGATATAATGGCTCATGTAGAGGTATGTCTGGTTTACTAGAACAAGCAACCATCATAGTGTTCTCCCTCCATCTGGGATAACCTCTAGTTCTGGATCTCGCAATCCTTACATTCATAAGTCTTTCATACATTGTTATTCATCACAACTTTCAGTTCCTCTACTTGATTGCTTTTAGTGAGTTCATATCAGGCTGGTAATCTTGTGATTCTTGATACAATGATTGGTTGTTCTGACTTTTCTTTCTTTCTAGGAATCTTCATGTTCTTCCTCATGTTTCTCTTTAGCTCTTGGGTTCATGGAGTTTTCTATAGATTCCATGCTCTGAAGATTCCAACTTCTGCCTTTCATCATAAGATCATGGATGTGGATGGACAACTAGGGATACTTTAAAGCTTCTTTTCCAAGAAGACTTCTTCTAAAGTCAAACTGAACACGTACTATTTTTCATGGCTGCTACCATGAATATACTTTATCATCTTCAATGGATCATAGGGTTAGCTTCCTCCTAATCCTTGCTTCATGTATGAATGCATGATCTTCTTTTGGTAATATATAATCGGCTCCCTCCATCTAAGAGAGTCCACGCTTCCATCTATATCCTTATTGCCTTCTGCAAAGTGTTACAAATCTTTTTCCAATTTCCTCTTGATTACTGACTTCTTTCTATCTTTGCTTCTTCTAGGTTTCTTTCTGATTTCGGCTTATCTTGCAGCTTATCTTATAGTCATAGTGATAACAGTCCTTATCTTGTTGTTCTTACATAAGTATAGTTTCTCTTTGAACATGTTATCTTCTAAGAAATAGATATGCAAGATATGTACTGAAAACATGGTATGTACAAGAACAATGAAGAGTATTGTTACCTTTTCTTAGAAGAAGAAGTCTGTTTTGTCCTGCTTGTCTTTCTTTGAGGGTTCCCTTTCTTCGGTAACCGATGCTTCATGTGTTTCCTTCCTTTCCCTTAACTCGGGACAATGATTCTTGTAGTGACCATACTTTTGACAATTGAAGCATTGTATCATTGATATATCTTTCTCTTGATTTGGCTTCTTCCTTGAACCAAACTTCCTTTTGTTCCTGAAATTCTTGAATCTTTCTATGAAGACTTGATCATCGTATTTATTTTGAGGTTTCTCTTTTGCACCGATCCTTGATTCTTCTTGTGCACAACAGGTCCAAAGTTATTCAAATGTAGGATATTCCTTCCTTGTGTTCATGCTTGCGGCAAATGCATCCCATGTCTTGGGAAGACCATTGAGTACTATGTTTACCAATTCCTTCTCTGAAATGATCACTTCAATAGCTTGTAGTTGATCTCTTAACTGAGAGATTCTCACAAAGTATGATGTTATGTTGTCATCATCATTCATCTTCATGTCATAGAGCTCATTCTTCATACTCATTACTTGTCCAATGTTTCTGACTGAGAAGAGGTTTGTTAGGGCATCATACATCTTCTTAGATAAGTCAAGATGGGATATGTAGGGTATCAAGTGGTGTTTTATAGAGTCCACTATGATACTCATGGCATTGAAGTGTCTGTCTTTGAACTTCTCCATAACTGCAACGTTCTGCAGTTCCTTCTCTTTTCCTTCTTCAAACTCCGGTTCCACGATCTTTCCTTTCATGATATCCAACACTTTATTCTTGGCAAGGATGAGGTCAATCCTTGTCTTCCATGCTTTGAAGTTAGAAGCTCCATCTAACTTGTTTTTTGACTTCATAGTCATGGTTGCATTGACTTGGTCAACCCTAGATTTGACCAAAAAATCAAACTTGACGTCTTAGCTTGCTGAGAGTACCAGGAGATGCGTTAGGCTAGGGCACACTAGTCTATCCAGAAATTAGGTCAATCCTTTCAATTAAGGTGGCTCAACGAGAGGATTAGGATTTCCGCAACTGCACCCGCTAGTAACCCTAGCGACAGTGCTTTAGTAACTGCTCTTGCTAGAAACCCTAGCGACAGTTCTTTAACGAGCTTAGTATCCTTATGGCTATGCTCCCTTCCAGTGGTTAGACTTAATGAAGGAGGTGTGGGCCCATAACCTGTTAGAATATGATGGATGTGCTTGTTTAACCATAGATAATATCACTATTGTCACCCAACCATAGGCCGAAGCCACCCTCCGAGCACCTTAACCTTGACAAAGAATCATTCCAGAAGCAAACACTAAGCTAGATAGCCAAACAAAGGGTAGCGCACCTTTCTCCAAGGATAACGCACCAAATAAGAGCTGTTCAAATAGTCCAAACCATAACTAAGAGATAGTCCAAGCCAAAACGGAATGTGCTAGCTGCAACAACTGCAACGACAACTCTCCTCCAAACTTGCGCACAAAACTACCAAACTGCAGTGCACACAAGTGTGCTCTGCAGTTCTGAGAATGCCTGCCAGAATGAAGACTGGCCTCCTGTATTTATACTAATTTTGGCTAACTGCCTTGGACGAATTCTCATTCTGGGTACCTATTTATTTAGTATATATTATTTCTTCTGGCCAACTTCTTCTCTTGGAGGCTAATAACCTAATACAAATTATCCTCTTGAGCCAACTTGTCTTCTAGGGTTATTAGCCCACTCATTAGGGTTTCTTCTTGCTTCCCGGAATATTCCATTCTCACCAGGTTTACACGTGGAGGTAAATACCTCCCGCAGCTACCACAATATCAACACAACCCAGGGTCTTCGTCCCAATCCTGATGTGGTACGAATCTAGCCATGTGAACAAATGATTTGATGTCGAACATGGTAGAAACCACTTGATGACCGATCATTGAGGTAAACCATTAACAAGTGCGAGGGAAATCACCAATGATGTCAATGACTCCCAAGGTACCCCAATACATTCCAGCGAATGTGAATAAATGATCTTAGGTCGAACATTCACGAAATCATTCGATCAAAGGTCAATGGTATAAACCTACTGTCGGAAATGAGGAGGCCTGCCATTGAGGCATGGAGGTCCTAAGGTACTAACTGGTTTCTAAGTCTAATTCCCAGATAATGTGTTGAAGTCGACAGGAAAATAATTGTTGAAGGAGGGCCTTGATGTATCTCCCATAATCGACATGAAACTGACATAGGAAAGTGATGTAAGATGGTGAATTGAATGAGTATGGACTGACATAGGAAATGGAAACTGACAATAATGCAGATGGATGGTTTGAAGTGCAAACTTCTCTTGACCATGACGAGGCACGAAAATTGACTTGGCATCATTGACTCGACGAGTACAAAGAATGTAATGTGACGACAATAAGAGCACTCTTTGACTGGACGAAAAAGTATGGCGACACATGGAATTGGTATGACTCAGAGACAAGCGGATTACCCAACTATAAGACAAGACACAAACATGTGCCATGTTTAAGGGCAACAATAGCTACCATAAAGGATTCCAAAAAACTTGACCCACTTCCTTCAAGTTCCCCCCCACCCAGATAGATGAGTACATCTTTTTCATTTAACGAGCTCGAGGAGGGTAACACATGTTCGATATAACTCACCTTCGGTAAGTTCCTCTTCCTTTATTTAACGAACTAGAAGAAGCAAGGGTTCGTTCCCATATGGGTCCTTTAATGTGTAGTTTAGCGAGTCCAGAGAAGGAAAACACAGTGGTTTTTAATGTTTAGAGAATCTGAAAATAAATTAAAGGTGACTCCATGGATGAATTTTTCGTAAATTTAGTCTCCCAAGCCTGAAAAAAGTGTAAAACAATACATGGGAGAACTCTTCTAGTCATGCTTGATTAAAATATTCGTTTTTCGTAATTAGTGTCGTGAGGCCAAAAAAAGATAAACTACCACTCAACAGATGCCCTTTCAAACCTTTTAACGAGTGTGAAAGGAAGCAAGATTAATCGACAATCTTTTCATGTTTAGAGAGTCTGAAACGAGCATAAAGGAAACTCCATGGGGTTCCTTTTTCGTATAACCTTTACGATTCCGAAAAAGTGATAAAAGTGTACTCGGTCACATTCTCATGTATTTACGAGCACGCGAAATAACAAAGACTAAGCTCATAATTGGTTTCATTTTTACACAAGCTTGAAACAAAATTAAACTATGCTTGTAATTTCCCAACGTAATTTCCAAAGGTTTTGAGGGATACCCATGGATGGTTGGTACTCTGCCCCCATCTTGAAAATATAGCATCTTAACTCTATAATGATAATCAAAGGCTGGAGACATGTACCCCTAAGCTTTGTTTCATTCGTCGACGCTTATATTGTCATCGATTTCTGTACCATATGAAGGAAAAAAGGTCAACTGACAAAGGCGAATGAAAGGAAGGTTCAAATACGAGACCTAACGAAAGAATCGACTCAACATCTACGAGATCTAGCTAAAGACTCGACTCAGTATCTATGAGAACTAGTGAAAAGACTCAACTGGATAGAAGATGCAAATTTTTTATTTTTTAACAAGCTTGACACATGAAAAGAACTATGCTCATGGCTCCTATTTCATTTTTTAACAAGCTTGCCACAAAGAAGAAAAACTATGCTCAAGACCTCTATTTCATTTTTTAATGAGCTTGCCATAGAGAAGAAAAACTATGCTCAAGGCCTCTGTTTCATTTTTTAACGAGCTTGCCACAAAGAAGAAAAACTATGCTCAAGACCTCTGTTTCATTTTTTAACGAGCTTTCCACAAAGAAGAAAAACTATGCTCAAGACCTCTGTTTCATTTTTTAACGAGCTTTCCACAGAGAAGCAAAACTATGCTCAAGACCTCTGCTTGATAATGGCTTCCAAGAGGACAATGCTCTGGAAGGAATACATGTCAAGGGACAAACGTCAACCATGGCTTCCATGAGATCTTTGTTAGAGGGAAGAAAAACACTACGAAAGGAATACATGTCGACGATCTCGATAAGGGTAGGGGAATTCGACTCTAATAGCCCTATCGAAGAGATGACCATGTCAACTACCGAATCTAAGTTAGGATAAGGGAGAGATTCCCTCTTGTGCGGGGTTGAACGCATGGGGCGGGTCTTTACATAAATGACTTGCGGCGGGGAGGACATTGTTGGCATGTATGGACCATTCATGGAAGATAGATGGTTGACAATTAGATGAGGGTCAATGAATGAAAGTTGGTCGATCATTACTATGTTTCCATTGTGATGGAAACATATCACTCGAAAGAGAGTGGACACAAAATCTCTCATAATGTAGACATAGTGTCTCCCTAGGAGCAGGTTAAAGTCCAAGGGGTCATGGACTACCATCATATCGACGTAGACCATTTTTCCTCCCAAAGTAATCAAAAACCGAGGAAGGATAAAAAACCGGGGAACCAAAATCTTTCAAAGCATTCACAAATAAGATGCTAACATAAACACCTTCGTCTATTATAGTGTTAGGAATATTCCTATCACAAACCTGCACGGTGATTTGGAAAGGCACGTAAGAAGGAAGACGAGGTTCTATCAAATGATTCCAATTAATAGAAATCATCTGATTGCTTGAAGGGGTTGCCATCGGGATGGGCAGAGTGCCCCCTTGTCCAGGTGAATTAGTATTAACAAGGTAGACCTGAGTGACATCCTCACTCTTTGAATGAGGAGTGGGATCGACCGAAGACAGAACCAGATTAACCACTTTTGTTGCACTCTTCAAGGGAGGAGTGGGATCGATGGATGACAAAAATGGATCGGCCACTTTGGCAGTCTTCAGATGAAGAGTGGGGCTGATTGATGATGGAGCTGGACTAGTCACTTGGGTTTCACTTTTCAGACGAAAAGTCGGTCTGATCGCTGATGTAACTGGATCAACTACTTGGGTTAATTGTTCAATTGAGGATGAAACCAGATTGACCACCTGATTAACCGGACTGACCGAGGATGGAACTAGATTGACCAATCCATCAACTAATGATGGTTTGGGAGAGATCTTATGATAACGAGTTGGAATTTGAATCTTTTCCAAAATATAAGGAGTCTCATCCATACAAGGGAAAAGGTGAGAGTAATGATCACCTTTGCATAACATACAATGAAATTTGACAGTTCTGTTCTTCTTACCAACCTTAACATCACCAGTTGATAGGGTGTCAGTAGCATGTTTAACAGGGGCTGATGACATGGAAGACCACATTTCTAGGACCTTGGGGAGACGAGGGAAATCCCTCAAAAAGTGGTCACCCTTACAAAGCCTGCAAGGAAATTTGGGTTTAGGATTATTCATTTTAGACTTGTCAACTTTATAAACACTCCCAGTATGATTAATAGTATTGAGTTGCTCGGATCCAACATGAGCTGATGTAGTTGGAGGCTTGGTCTCTTTCTGATTCTTCTTCTTCTTCCCCTTTCGTTTCTTCTTCTTCTTATCAACCTGGCTAACTTCTTTAGAGATTTCACTAGGAGAAGAAGAAGAAAGGGAAGGAGACCTGATGGGTAAAGAAGGAGAATGGTCGACATGAGGTTGATTTGTGGTTGGTGTGCTTACATCTGAAGCATTAGGTGCATTCGAAACACTAGGAAAAGTCGAGATCACCGGAGTGGGGAACAACCAAACCGGTAACCCTATGGTGAGTCCCAAAAGACTCAGTGTGGCAATGGACAGAGAACCAATGTTTCCAAAAGAAGGAAAGGTGAAAGGTTCCTTGGGAAAAGGGGTTCCTTCATTGGTACTCCCAAGAATTGATGCCATTGACAATGACTTGACCTAAGGTCCACTAAGAAAAACAAATAGCATGCGTTACAAATCTAAGAAGCAAACAATCAAACAAACCTTCCCATAATGAAACCACTAATTGGTGATGAAATCCAACATTGCTAGATTAATATAGGAAGGGGCTAGGATAGAGCAGGTGGATTAGTTACATTGGCGACCTGCTTAACGGACTTATGCCTTGGTGCAAGTCCCCACACGGTTTTACACTTGGGTGTACCCTCCAAGGAGCCCGAGTGAGTTTGAGCAACGTCTGACCCATGTACAATGAAGACTCCCCTCCATTGCCAACTTGTGTATCAACCCTACAGATATAGGCCACTAAGGTTACCAACTCGAGGTCTTCCTCTAGGCGGGTACAGTCGACAGTCGGGAAGGAACGTACGGGCATGATAACAAGTCTGAAATTCTTCAAGAGAACTGAAGACAAGTGGACTAAAATACTTGTGAGAACCCCGATTGGATTTAGGATTCACGAAGCTTTGAGACCAAATGAAACCAATCGTTTCTCAGGAAGAACCCCCAATATAATATCTTTCCACTACGTGGGTTAAGAATTGGAGGGGAAATCTTCGCTGCCATCCTGCACGTGACCTCGTGCTTAACCCTTGTGTGAGAGGGGGATCCCAGATATTCTTATACGAACAATTGGATTTACAACTCCCTAACACAAGATTCTATGTTTGTCTTATGGGTTTGGAAAGTTATCCTCACAACCTATTCCAAATCCCTACACTTTAAGCTAATGTGGGTTTGCTACCAGATAATATAAAAGTGTCTGATCAATTTTATAAGCGCTTCATTTTAGGGTTGTTGTTTATTCAAGGGTGCGAAAGTGAAACTTATTATGTTTTAGACTAGACTCCAAAAGAATGCAGAATAATGAGATGCAAATATTTTTCTTCAATGAATCCTACATACAAGATGGAGAAGAGGTTCAACTTTCTTCAACAAAAACACCCAATTCCCAAATGCAATGTACTACACTACCCAAAAGAAATAACACAATTATCTTATTTATTTGATTTTAAAAGAAATCAAATGCAAATCCTTTAACGCTTTATTACTTTCAATTAAAACGAAAGATTCGAATGCCGATACAAAAGACACAAAGCAAAAATATTTCAAACAAAGAATGCACTCACAGGCTAACAGAAACTGAAAGAATCAAGTATGATAACTCACACAATCAAGGACTCGACAATAGACAAGCATTCAAGTAATACAAGAAAGTTCATAGAAGAATCCAAAAAATGATAGGGAGAAAGAGAAATCACTCAAATGTCTTGACAAAAGAAGCAATAAGAAAGAGCGATCCAAGTTAGGTTGTGGTAAGCATAAAGTCTGAAATCATTCAAAGAGGAAAGATTTGAAAATTACCTTAAGACCAACAAACCTTTGCGGACCTTTTCAATCAGTCAGATAACCAGAAACTTCACAAGACTCTATGATCCAAATGGATCCAGGAAGGCCTAAAAATCAAAGTTCTCGGAATAAATGAAACCAGTTCCATTGCATCAGGCTCGTCGCGCCGATTTTGACCATACATGTTTTTTCCAAAAATGGACACCGTTTGCAAAATTGATCACGTTTTGATCGATTTCCCAAATAGGCAAAGAAAGTCAAAAAGTCAAAGTCAACAGGCTATACTATTGATGTCAACAATACATCATCATGATGTGGTAGGTGAGGTCTGCGTGACATCATGATGATGTGGCAGCACCAGGAGCTGACACGTGTCAGGCAAATTTGGCATTTTTGGGTATGATGTGGTAGACACGTGGATTTTACGGACGTGTTGGCAGCCAATTCACTTTTTTCTATTATCCTACAAGCTGCCTACACCTATGTCTTACGAACATCAAGTTTTCGTCGCATTTTTCAAATAGACGACACTTTCATTTCTCGTGACATTTACACATTTGTCTTCGTTAAGTTTTCACGACTGTAAGCGTGAAAACTTCTCCTTTCGAAGTTGTTTTTCGATCATTATCTAAACTGTGGGTATTTCTTTTGTCATTATTCCTATTGCGCTTACCTTTTATTGATCATTACACGATTGGCAATATCCTTTGATCGGTTCTCATACTTTGATTGATTATATAATTTGGTTCTGTTGAGTTTGTAAGACATTGAGCATTTGGATTTGCATTTTATGACTTGCCTAATCATTGATTTGCATAAGGGTTTTTGATTAAGTTTTTATATATGTATGATATAATCCTTATGTTCATCTTTTCAAAATCTTTGGCTAGTAGACTATATGCAATATCGATTTGGCACCTTGGTTAAACGTTTGATTGATACATTGGCGCATATATTGACCTATATGTCGAATGTTTTGAACACTATGGCATAGTGCTAGCGCGTATTGGTATACACATTGGATGTGATTAGTTGTACACATGACTTAATGGATGATCCACCATTATGATTTGAACAACTATATCGACGGTTGTAGTTTGACCATAATTGTTTTGCATGGCGGTGAACAACTCCACCACCTTCGCATGCTTGCGTTAATGCTTACCCCTTTTGGTTCGATTCATTGCTGTTGGTTTGGGTAGCTCTGTTACTGTGTGTTGATGAATTCGAACCCTTCCCTTACCATGCATTCAACTCCATGGCGCCAGTCGTGCGAGTTGAACCCAATGGCAAACAGGCCCTGTTAATGTTTGATAATGCCCGCCAAGATTTGGCAGACAGTGGATGGCTTACCTTCGTGGAATGTTTCGAGGGTTTTAACCTTTGCGTAGCTCGACAGTTTGCCATGACCTTCGATGGCTGTCGAGCCAAAGTAGGCGATGTACAGCTAGAAATTGATGAGAAATTTATCAGTCTTGCTACGGGTTTGCCTGCCACTGGACAACGGTGGTTCAAGAATTGCAAGGTCGAAGAGGTCCCATGGACACTGCTCTTCCTCTCGCGCAAGGTTACCTCGTGTGATAGAGGTATGCCCGTATCTATGCTTAAACAATGTTGGCACGATTTATTGATGATAATCAAGCAGTTTGTGACCTACGAAGGTCGATACGGACTTGTGTTCTTACACCACCTGCGTTTGCTTATGGTTTTTATGGGATATCAGCTCAATATGCCCAATTATTTACATCGAAGCCTGTTTAAAATGTCGAAGAAGTACAAAAGACACCAGGCTGATAGTAGCCTTTTTCATTATGGGCTTGATAAGCTTATCATTGTCTCTCATTTGAGTCTGCGCGGGGATTGTTGGAGCAATTTCGTTGCTCGGAATGGTTTCGAGGATCCGAACCCTACACAGGTTGACAAACCTGTGGTGAGCGAGGTCAAGGTTGTACCCCCGGTGCCTTACCACATCCTTCTACCTAAACCCTCGGCTGACCCTCCTGTCGACTTACCCCACACTGTGACTAAGAGTGCAGAGGCCATTAAGAAGCCTGTGACAAAAAAGCCCAAGCCGAACCTCACTACAAACACCAAAGGAAAAAAGAATGCACGTTTGATTTCACGAATGGCAAGGAATAGGCCAAAAAACCCTGTCGAGCCTAACCCTATCGTGTTGAGTGAGGACTCTGATTCGAAAGTGGAGAGTTTCTTGGCTAGCGAATACCCCTATTCGCAAGGTTTGTGTGCCAAACCCTCGTATGATTTTGTATCGAACCTACCCCCCTGCCTAAAGGACGACCCTAAGTACCCAGGGATTAAGTTGCCTTGTGAAACCCTCGGTCATATGCCTAAATCCTCTCCTGCTCTGTCTAAACCCACAGTGTCACCCTGTGATCAATGAAATTCGTTGTTAGAGCGATATTATATTGATGTTCCAATACTCCAGTCAAAGATTCAATCTTTGGAGGAGCAGATTGCAGTCCTGACCAGTCAAAAGGCCAAGCTATAAGCGACAGATAAGAAACAAAAGACAACCGGCTCCATCCTGTTTAAAAATGTGGAATCAGCCACGGCTGTTGTAAAATCGAAGCTGGTATAAGCAAGCAGCCTCATCGTCACACAGGTATGTTTTGATATCATTTGTTTTTTGTAAATAATCTAGGTTTATATAATGATTTGGTTTCGGTTTTAAACAACTCTGTCCACTTCATTTGAATGGCTCTGTTACATTGCATGCATTCTATATATAGCTTTGCTTTGACTAAATGGGATTTCGTTTTTCCAATCATTCCCAGTTTAGCTTCTATTAGATTTTCATCGATTTGATTGATCTCAGTGTGGATTTGATTTGTTTGGTTGAGTTAAAATAGATGCTCTGCTGTCAATTGAATTTATTTGTGTCTATTCTAGACAGGAAATGTTTCTTATACTTAATTTAGAATACGATCACAGTTCGATTCGATTTCGTTATAATTCATACGCTATGATTGGCAACGATTTTGATGAAGTTGATTGTTACGGTTTTCAAAGAACATGAATACCATTCGGATCATTTCCAATGTGACTCTGTTTCTTCAGAGACATTGCTTTTTATTTAAGTCAGTACAAACACGCCCAAATCATGGAATGGATTCGATGCTTAACGATTATGCTAAAACCCAGCCGGTTAATTCGCATTGATTGAAGTACTGTTAGCTCGACCATGTTATGAGTTGGATTCGTATTGCAATGGATACTCTGTTTGAATTTGATTTGTAAAACGAGATTGGTTATATCCAGATTCATGATTTATGTTAAACTCAATCATGATTTGTTTGAAATTAATGATTTCGTTCAATACCAATCAAGTTTATTTGCCCATTTTGCAATAACCAATTATCACTTATGTCGATTCTATTATGATTGTGATCAAAGTCAAATTGATCTGGTTACGATTTTATATGAGTTGATTCTTGCACCTGTTTGAATTAATCTACTTGTGGCGTGAATCGTTTGATGTTATGACAGCTATGATAATTTTAAAAAACGTTTATGTTTTGATCTGATCGTATCTTCTGTTGTTGGAAAAACACAACGTTTGCCTGCGATTTGTTTGATTGCATTGCTTTCAAATTGGATATGAAACGATTTTCAAAACTGTTTAATTTTGATTCTGTCTACCCGATTTATGACTACAGTCGAAACAGAGTATGCCTGTCTCTCTATTCGGTTATTAGATTTTGATTCGATTTGATTTCAAACGATATGGCATTTTCAAATGAAATGATTCGTTTGGTTGTTAATTCAATTTGATTTTATTAAAAACATTTGATTTAATTTCGATTCTGATCCTGTATCTTATTTTAGACTAGCTACAGAATCAGATGATTCTGTAGCTGGTCTATAGAATTTAATTTTTATCATTTTATTGGTAAAAGAGTCTTCTAACTTGTCTATTTTGGATCCTTTTCAGGTGAATTCGAAATTGCATGGGATTTGATGGACAATTTGGAGGATATTTGAAATATTTTGGTTTCATTTTAGTTTCCTAGTTTAGTTGATCTTGGGAATATCTTCCCAGATTATTTAAACAGTTTGATAACTTCCACAGGGAGGTTTTACCCTGTGGAAAAACTTATAAATACTTATTATTTTTTGTATTAAGATCATCCTCATTCATGGGAGAAGAAGGATATGGAATTTTAATACAGACTGAGACAAAATTTGATATTCTGCTACAGCTTTAGCTTTTCATAATATCAATATTTTGTTTTATGTTTATGTGTATCAATTTGCATTTGGTTAATGACTACTTTAGCTATCTTAGTCGTTTGCAAATGATATGATTTAATCAATATAATCCATATCTGATTTCTTCCAGTGTATAAAAAACATAGCAATTACTTGATTCAGTTTGTGAATGACAGATTTCTCTTCTTCATAAATTGAATTATTAAGTATAAGTTTTTGCATAACATGTTTCCCTTATTGAAGAGATTTATAAATCATATAATTGTTATGATTTTTTATGCCTTGTTTGTCCTGTAAACAACTCAAAGAGCATTGCAGCTTATCGTTTACGAGAAGCTTTTGGATTACCCGGTGCGATTTTCCTTCCTCCGACCAGCTTCGCAGTCATCATACACAGGACAAATTTGGAGCGTTTCTAGGTCAGTTTGTCATTTGTTTGTTTAGTATATTTGTTAGTATATTAGATTGTTTAATTTCAGTTAGTATATTAGATCGTTTAATTTCAGTAAGTCTTATTTCTTGTTCATAAAATCAAAAAATCAACAAAAACATCTCTTGCTGTCTTAGGGCAGAATATAATGAGTTTTTCAGGTTTTATTTAAATCTATGAATTGTAGATATTGTAGATTTTGTAAATAAGTTATATTTTAGTTAGTAGTTAGTATAGTAATAATTAGTAGTTTGTATATATATAGTTAGTTAGATTAGTTTAGTTTGTTTTAATATTTTGTTTTAATTAGATTAGTGTATTAGTTTGTTTTATTGTTAATTAGTTAGTTTGTTTTATTTAGTTTTAGTTAGTTTGTTTTATTTAGATTTAGTTAGTTTAGTTTGTTTACTTTTAGTTATATTAGTTAGTTTAGATTAGTTTTATCTTTGGTTTTCCTAAGACCTTAGATCGGCTAACGGAGCCGCTAAACCCGTCAGGGTGGTTCATTCCAAACGGCTTGGGTTATTAGACAACCCCGGACCGGTTCCACTCTCTCAGTTGACGGACGGTCGATTTCGCCCGTCAACAGGACGCTAACGTGGCAGTCCGTACGATGATGTGGAAGGCTCAGGTTTTGACACGTGGCAGGGTACAAATGACATGTGATTGTACGGTTTGACAAGTGGCAGTGACGTGGCACGCTCCAGGGGCGACATGTGGTAGGCAGGCTGATTGGCAGGTTGACTTGGAAGCTAACTTGAATATACAAACCAATCATTGGGTGACATGTGGCCCAATCACAGGGCACGATGTGGCACCCTGTGATTGGCTGGTTTAAAAATTTGTTTGGCACTCCACTGGAATCAAACACCCGAACTCCACATAGCCAAAGTCTTCGGAACAACCGGTCTATATATGATTCTTAACCACCATATGACTGCAAATATATTTAAAGTTGATTTATGCGCGGTTTGTGGGATAAGACCGGTTGGCGGGGGGTTAGCCACGTGACCAAGAGCCAGGGGCGAAGGTTTAGGTGGCCAACATTAGCACGTGGCCACATGGGCCCTCTCATGTGACCAGGAGTCTAGGAAAAAGGGGCTAGCGTGTGAATATTTTTTTCAAGTGGGGTTTTAACCAATAGTTTTGGATTTTTTAGGATTATTCAGCTCGATTTTTGTGGATTTTTACCATTTTTGGGGGATTTGGAGCCGTTAACTTTGGAGGCCATTTTGGGGAGCTACGCTTAGCCTTTTTTAGTGCCATCAGTTGTGTTGGATTCTTGAAGTCGAGCATAACACATCCACACCAGTTTGTAATCCATTTGATATACTTATGATGTAATTTTTCAGCATTGAAGATTAATAAGAAAGCCTACCCCACTGAGACAAAGGCCCGAAGATGTAGGGAACCTTGTCAAATTCCGTTAACAATCTTGGCGTTATGGTTTGTTGTTCTTAATGTTCACTTTATGTTCTGTATTATTTATTATGGATACAACATTATTTCAATAAGATCTCCTTCCTCAATTAATTTTTTGAATGGTAATTTAACACATGCCTAAAACTCAACTAAGTCTTTAAAAGATCACTTTCGGATCACTCAAACCAAACCAAGAAAAACAAGGCAAATCAATCTCACAATTTGGAAAAAGTTGCAAACTCAAACAAGAAAACTAACAGAGTGATAAGGAGCCATAGCCTCAACCTAAACAAAGTCACAAGCAAAAGTACAGACTTCGGGCAAAAGACCTCCAACAAAGGGTTGAGAAAAACTGGGAAAATTCTCCTAGATATGCTCAAAACAAGAGATCAACGGTCCCTAAAACAAAGTGACAGAGTGTTGCAGTGCTCCCAAATATACCACTGAGGAGAGTTGATAAGATAATCAACACCCTGGTAGCCACTATGGGGGAGCGCTAGTCCTGTAGATGCTTGAAAATAAGCGTAAAAAAGAAAAAATTCAATAGAGACTGGCTTAGTAAGTATGACTACTACTTAATGAAACAAAGGGAAGAGGGAAGGCTAAAAAAAAATCATCCAAACAATATCAAAGTAGGAAAAGGTTCAAATGATCCAAGGAAATACAAGTCAAGGTCCTTCCCCAATATAGTCACCAATTTATGTTATAGAATAATTCCCCTGTAGATAGGTGAATCTTCCCTCGGAGTATAGACCCCTCTATCGAGACGGAAAAATACAAGTGGACACTAATATCCCTTTGAATTTAGTTTAACTAATTAAAAAGAGAGAGAGGGAGAAAATGTGTGATGCACCTAGTTTCAAAGTTTGTCCTCGCTGCTCCCAATCCGAGCTTGATATCCAAACTCCTTAGCACAACTTGATACCTGCAATGCAATAGAAAACAAAGAGAAACAAAGAACTCCTGCTCTACAAGATATATCAAACAAATTCATCTACAAAGATTGAAGGAACAATAGACAAACACATGCAAGAATACACAAGCTTGAAGGAAATAGGCCAAGTATATTAAAATGAGAACCCAAAGAGAATACTTACAAACATGGATGATGATGCAACATGCCTCCAAGCTCTCCTCGTCCAGACCCTTGTCCCAAGGTCATAAGTTTGATGTCTTTGCCTGTCCTTTGTTTACCTTGGAATGGCCTCCTTTTATAGGCTTGGGAGGCTCAACCAACATGAGTAGATTTGGGGATTAGTTGAGAATATGAATCCTTTAGGTTAGGATTTGATCCTAGGTGTTATTGGATAAATCGGTGAATGTGAACATAAAATAATCTCCCTAGATCCACCTGGATCTAGAACAAAACAAGACATGACATGACGCTTTCCCTAAGTTGCTACCATTGAATTTACTACCAAAGAAGGAATGGATGACATACCTTTAGATATCGCTTCCTTATATCTTTGTTGTCCCTGCTTCTCTCTGGTGCTCTTGTGAGATTAGATCTGCAATGACACAAACCAACCAAAGTGAAAGCAACAATTGTAGATTCAATGGAAACCTAAACATGTGATCAAGGATTCATGTAATAAAACACTAATGATTTTATGGGAAAGAAACATGTCACCGTATCATATTAAGTAAAAGTGGAAGATACAACCAAATTGCCTTGATGTCGCAAGTTCCCTTTCGGTGGTCCTTTGTTCCAACACACATATACACTTGCTTCGAATTTGTATGAAGATGGTCCACAAAATCTTGATGGACAAATAGAGGCCACAAGCATAAGTTGTAATAGGATCCTTCACACAGTCTTCAGCCTATTCTTTCAACAATTCTTTGCTCAATATTGCTTAATCTTTTCCATGAGAAACCCATCATTATATAGGAGAAGGTGAAGTGGTTACAAGGATGAGGATGATCCCATCAAATCATAGAAGTTAGTAAGGTCACAACCATATGGACGCCACCTCACATTTTAGAAGATTCCCCTTCTAGAAACTTCATGAAACTTCTTCCTTTTCTTAGCTTCAAACGCCGCTACACCTTGCCTATATAGAAACACATGGAAATCCCGCGAGCTAGGCATAAAGCAGCCTGTGGAAATCAAGGATTCCTGCACTGTGTACCATTGTCATCTTGTGGAGGCATTCTAAAAGTATGCCTTGTAGGGGAAGAACTTAGTCATTTTCCTCAGGTAAAAGATTGTTTTGAGAGTCTGAACACATGCCTGTAGGGTCATCATCAGAGTGACCAAAATAATGTGTAACAAAATGCCCCCCAAAGTATGAGGCTGGAACTTGTGACAACCGAAATACTTTGTAAAATGCATGTGTGTGTCGGGAACAAGGAGCACACCAATCAGAAACCTGCAAACAATCGAGCATCTGCATAAAATCATACCATTTCCGAGGTAGGAATTCCCATGCTCAGACTACAAGTGGTTTAAGTCATAAATGTAAGTCATGGCCACCAATTATACACCGTGGATCCATGTCATCAAGATTCCACATAGCCACCAAGAATACACTGTGGATCTATGTAAAAGAAATCTTAAATTCAGACACAGCCACAAGACATACAAAGTGGATTTGTGTGTCAATACAAATCATAAATACTCCATTGTAACCTGGACCAAAATGATGAAATCCAGGGTCTTCAATCCCGTCATCCGTAAGTATGAATCTAACCATGCGATTACAGGTGTTGAAGTCGAGCATGGTAGAAACCACTTGATTACCGGTCATTGATGAAAACCGTTAACAAGTGCGAGGGAAATCACCATTGATGTCAATGGATCCCAAGGTACCTTAGTACAATCCAATGAATGTGAATAAATAAGCTGAAGTCGAACACTCGATGAAGTCTCTCGATCAGGGATCAATGATGTGAATCCACCGTCGAAAGAGAAGAAACCTTCCATTGAGGCATGCAGGCTCTAAGGTACTAAATGATTTCTAGGTCTTGTTCTCGGATGATGAGTTGAAGTCGACAGGAGAAGACTCATCACAAGAGGGCCTTGATGTATCCCCCATCAGTGACATGAAATAAGTAACATATTTAGGGTAGATCAAATTATGAAAATGATTTGAAACTGACACAGGGAAGGCCGACATGGTAGGAGTTAACAATTGCAAATGGCCGAATCGATAGAGGGATTGTTTGGACTTCTCTTGAACATATGAACGACACGATAATGGTCTTGGCATCACTGACTAAAAAATGACCCAAGATATGGACTTGCAGAGGGCCAAACGAGAGACAAATGGATTTTCCAATCCAGATTCAAATGATGAAGGGGGTGTCATGTTCAAGAGCGACTAATACTGCCACTAACACGGGTACAGAGACACATTTCTTTCCCAAATTCCCCCCCACCATTTCTGGCGAGTACCTCTTTATTTTTACGCAAGGTTGAGGAGGATAACATATGCTTGTTGGTGTAAGCTCATCCTTCAGACGAGTCCCTCGGAGTATGTTTAACAAATCCCAAGACGGAGTGGTTCGGTCCCATGTAGGTCTTTTGATGTTTGTTTAACGAGTCCAAAGATAGAAAACTCGGGGGTTTTTCATGTTTATAGAGTCTAAAAAACACATTAAAGAGAACTCTCTCAGTTCCTTTGTCGTAAAGTAATCCGACGAGACTGAAAAGTGATAAACTATCGCCCATCGAATTTTTTCTTCGAGCGTGAAAAGAACAAGGTTGCTCGACAATCTTTTCATTTTTATAGAGTGCGAAAAGAGCTTAAAGGATACTCCATGGGTTTCACTTTTCGTGTTTCCATGACGAGTACGAAAAAATGACAAAAGTATACTCGGTTGCATTTTCATTGATTTTCGAGCATGAGAACGAACAAAGACTAGGCTCGAAATTTTTCTGAAAAACCCTAAAAAGTACTGATACATGTAACAAACAAAAAGCGAATCAAGAAAAACATCCATACTGCATTGTTCAGGATTTTAGTCTTCCCACTTGCGAAAAATAAAAGACTCACGGGACCATTAGACCTTTAGGTTATGATAAAATGCATTAAAATAATATAAAATATTATTAGAAAGAGCAAAAAGTGAAATAAATAGGGGTAAAACCTTTTATTGCTATTTCATTTACATTTCATTCAAAACTTGTCTAGAAACCCTATTTTTACCTCATATTTTGGCTGTCGATTGCGAGAAGCACATGCTACCATTCAACAAATGGTCTCCATCAACACGGTAAGATCGTTATCCTCTCCTTTTTCAATGGATTGAAATTCATTTATTTTGGTTAAAAGGTAGTTTTTGGATGAGTTTTTGGGCTGGTAGGCATGCGTTGGGGCCGCCGCAGGTGACTAGTATCGAGACCTGCAGAAATCAATGATTTTCGTAGATGCCCTATGGCTCACCCATAGAAACCTCGCACTATACTAAAAGTTCGTCTGCGGCGACCGAAAAACCAAAAACTTACACAGGCGTTTGCGCAAAAAAGAATTTCAAAATCAACGATTGAAGATGCTAATCCCCTTTTCTCATCTCCATGCAGGTATTTGATTGCCAAAATGTTGGAGTGGAGAGAACGAGAACACGAGGATGATGACTTCATGACCTTGAATGATCCAGGCACCGTCAATGCCCTTCGACAGTGTGGATTGTTAAATTTTTTTAAAATCCAGGGCATGAGAGCCCAACTGAGGTTAGTAGAATACCTAGTCCACATGTGGGATGTGGACCAACAGGTGTTTCATGTGGGTTTCCATGTTCTTTCCTTGGATATAGAAGAAATTTACTTCTTGACGGGGTTATCCCGTCGTGGAGTACATGTGACCTTAACAAGAGGTCGAGGTGGTGGTCTGCCGATGAGCGAATACATCCATCGACACTGTGAACCTGAGGCCGAGAGACGCAAAGGTAAGGTAGCTATCAGAGGTGTTCATGATTTAACTGTCTGGACCATTCTTTTTACCATTGCATGGATGGCGAGAAGTGCATCTCCGCACATGGCCCTCCAAAGTTATTTTCAGTATGTCGTGGAATGCATGGAACCTCGCGTGTTCAACTGGGGTGATGGTATTCTTTGCAGTATGAAGACACAATGAACCAAAAGCAAGAATGGGGACCTGAAGCAATTCAGGTATGGATCTATTTTGGTGTCTTTATTTTTAGAAAGGGTCCCTCACTTATGCCTACAGGTAGAGTGGGGTATACCAGCACCACGAGATCTGACGATGAAAAGGTGGTGTGATCTCATGGCGAGGCATGTAGCGGGCCCCATTATCAAATACAACGATGCATTCTTCGACTAGTTGAGGCCTCAAATCTTAATGATAGATGATTATGCCTATGCTGGTTTGGATTTTCGAGGTGACCCCAATTTGGTTCTACCTGAGGGTTTTCAGTGGGGGGACCTAGGTAAGAAAAACATTTTGTTTTTATGGTGTTTTGTGAATTTTTAGAATATAAGATGTTTTTTATGCTCTCTATCCAATGACTTATCAAAAATTTAGACCGTGCAGGTGTAGGGCTACACCGTCCTCCGGGTACATCCCCCATTCAGAGACTAGGGGAAGCAACTGTAGTAGCAGGATGGGATGCTGATGACTATGAGGTAGTCGAGCAGAATCTAGAGGGTCTGACAGCAGACATCTCGGACATCCTGATCAACGAGATTCTGAGGCGTTATCAGTACCACACCGTAGGCGTGTCTGGTTCACTCAGTCAACTACTTCGTAGGGTAGCACATGCAGTAGTATGCTACAGTGAGCAGCATCCATGATGCTATTTTGTAGAAGCCATGGGCTTCATATTTTGATATTTTGGTCTTTGGACGAAAAACACCTTTTTGTAAAACATTTTTATCGTTATATATATACATGAGGCTTCTACCCGGCTTACTTTGATTTATATACAACATGTGATGTGTGATTGGATTTATAAATGTCTCAAATGTTTGTCTAACACATAATTAGCTAATGCACCAGTTAACGTATTTAGACATATAGGAATGTGTTGATACTCAATATAATCAAAATAACGTTCCAAGAGGCGAATTCGTAAATATACCCGTAACAAAGTAGAGCTTCAGATAGTATAGATGTTACTTAACTGTAGCACTTCTAGCTGCAAATCAAGTTGTACAATGAGTTGTCGAATCCCAAGTGAAATAGTGTCGATCAACAATTCGATGACTGCTCTATATTCTACGATATTATTGGTTGCACAACCGAGGCAAACACCTTGTAGACTGATAAGTTCGTTCATGGGTGCGTAGATTGCCCATGCAAAATAATCTAGGTTCTAAGTACTACGACTAGCACCATCGACGAAGCCAATATAGGGTAGTGAAGACACCGACATCTGGAAACCAAACACAACGCAAGGTAAGCAGTTGGGGGTTGAAACCAAATAACGAAAAGCACACAAAAGTACGATATAGTAAAAATACAAGCACTCATCCAAAGATAGTCTAAGCATAGTACTTCTTCAAGTAAAACCCATTTCTGGGTTCACTCAAAGGAATGCCATCATAATCTACTAACTCGTAATCTCCCTTCTCCAACACTCGTTTGACAATATAAGGGCCGTGCCACATAGCCTCAAATTTTTTGGTCCCTAGTAAATCATGATCTTGTTCATAGAGAAGAACTAGATCACCTTTAGAGAAAACACGCGACTTGACATTCTTGTCGTATTGGGATTTTACACGTTTCTTCTGGGTTTCATAACCAGGGTGGCATCATGACGGGTTTCGTCTAATCGCATTAGATACAATAGATGTTCTTCCTCGATAGAGGTGTTGGGGAGGAGTTCAACGACTAGCTTCAACGACGGTATCTCACATTCAATCGGTAGAACAACTTCGATACCATACACTAGCTGAAAAGACGTAAATCCCGTGGCAGATTTCACGGATGTCTAATAGGCCCATAATGCTGAAAACAACATTGTGTGCCAACTTGTCTTATGAATTCCTATTATCCGTCGAAGCATAGTGATGAGAACCTTGTTTATCACCTCAACTTGGCCATTGTCCTATGGATAGTAGGGGGTTGAGTTTTCATGTTGAAGACCTAACTTTTCGGTAAGCTCGAACGTCATGAAATTTCGAAAATGGCTACCGTGATCGGTGACGATAGCTTGCGGGATTCTGAATCGTGTGATGATATGATTGAATATGAATAGGGTTGCAATTTTTCCGGTATTATCGAATGTAGGCATCACCTCGACCCATTTCGTGAAATAATCCATGGCTACGATGATGTATCCATGCCCCCCGGTCGAGTGAGGGTTACACATCATGAAATCAATGCCCCATTTTGTGAAAGGTCCAACGGAAACTACAGGGTGTAAAGGAGCGGGATGCGATCTTATTTTGTTGTTGTACGTTTGGCAAGCATGGCATTTTTGGACGAAAATAATACAGTCTTTGAATAAAGAAGGCCAAAAATACCCTGCTCGTAAGATCTTTTAGGTAGTAGCATACCCAGACATGTGACCACCACATGCTCTAGAATGGCATTCGTTCAATGCTTTCTCAGCCTCATCATAGGCGAGACATCGTTGAAAAACGGAGTCAACGCCACGCTGATAAAGAGTGTCACCGAGGATAATATACCAACGAGCTTGGTAATGTATACGACGACGGTCAGTGCTAGACAGATCGGGCCAGAAAGTCTGAGTTTGGAGATAAATAATGAAATCTCCATACCAAAGGTCATCATAATTGATCAGAAAAAGGGATTTTTCAGGTAAAGAATCCTCTGCTACATTTTATGTCTCAGTGCAGGGAAGGCCACATATCAGTTCGGAAAACACCAAGGATTTCTTAGACTTAGCATGTTCGAACTCTATGTAAAACTCCTAGAGAATCACTATCCATTTGGAGTATTTTCCCCCTAGGAATTGGCATGTAAGAATGTGCTGCATTGGGTTGCAATGGGAAATTACAATGGTCTTGCATAATAGGATATAGTGATGAAAATGTTGGACAACTTGAACAACTGCCAAGGCCAATTTTTCAACATGTAAGTATTTGGTTTCGGTAGTTGTGAGACTCCGACTCAAATAATAAATGACATGCTCGTCGTGTAAATCGTCTTCTTGGACTAGAACCATGGCAATGGTAGAGTTCGAAGCAGCGAGATAAAGGAAATAGTCTCGACTATAATCAGGTGGGAAAAGTAGTGGGGTATGGGTTAAAGTCAGTTTCAAAGCTTCAAAAGCTTTGTTGGCAGTGGTATCCCATACGAGCTCATAACCTTTCTTCGGTGGTCGAGTAAATCTGAGCGTTAACTCAGCGTAGTTTGGGATGAAACGATGTAAAAAGTTTGCCTTCCCTTGTAAACTTTGAAGCTGGCAGAGTGAGGAAGGAGGAGGGATATTGAGGATCGCCTCGACCTTGAAAGGATCTACCCTGATCCTCTGATGTGATACATTAAAGCCCAGAAGTTGGATAAAATCCACATAGAAGACACATTTGTGTGGGTTTAAGCGTATACGATAAAACCGACAACGAAGGAAAATGGCTTGGAGGTGTGTCGGATGGTCACTACGATGCATGGAAAGCGCTGGTAAGTCATCTAGATATGGCTGTACAATGTGCTTGATATCATGAAAAACGTAAGACATGACACGTTGAAAAGTTGCACCGACGTTCTTTAAACCGAAGGGTAATTTCCAGTAGGCAAAGGTTCCCCAAGGACAAATAAAAGCAGTTTTGTGTTGATCTGCAGGCAAGATGTTGATTTGATTATATCCTGAGAAACCGTCCATCAAAGAGAATATTTCACTCCCGACACAATCATCAACAATCTGGTCAACGAAGGGGGTGGGAAAGTTGTCCTTAGGACAAGCTTTGTTGATATCCCTATAATCAACGCAGACACGGATCGTACCTTGTTTCTTGTTAACCAGAACTAGATTGGATACCCAATCAATTAAAGCCACGAGATAAATAAAGCCAGCTTTAAGAAGTTTTTCAACCTCAATCCTGATAGCAACTGTTTTACAAGGGTGGACCAGGCGAAGTCTCTGCTGGACGGGTTTAGTACTCGGGTACGTCTTAATTTTGTGTACAAAAATATCGGGGTCAATACCCGACATCTCTTCATAGGTCCATGCGAAGATGTCACAAAACTCCTGAAAAAGGGATTTATATGTGACAAACTCATTGGTGGAACATGAAGCTCTGATGTGAACATTTTCGACAACTCCAGGTTTAATGGATATATCAAGGGGGATGGTGGTGAAATGTTACTCAAGTTCCCTTCATATAACACATCGTGTGTAGACTTGGGAACATTAGAGACGACAACAACGATCGATGGAGTCAAGATCCGTTGGTAACTCTCTAAGGTGTGCTGCTCCAGGAAGAGGCTAGAATGATGATGCCCATCATACCATGGGGTGTCTTCCATGGACATAACCGACATGATCATCTCGTCCGTAGGAAAAATAACGTGGAACAGATTAGGATATGAGTCACCAAGAGAGGGAGTAGAAGGGTTTTCTGATTGAATGGCTTGATAAGCAGATTCAACTAGACTTAAAGGCTTCTGGCCACCATAGCGAAGATAATAACCAGGTGCGGGTATTATCCATGGGTCAAAAGATGCGGGGGTTTCACGAATGGAGGTGGAAATCATGTTGATTGAGGCAACCAAAGGAGCTGGAACATCGGGTCGTGGGATCAGGAACGTACCCATCAAATTCGAATCTTTTAGTAGACCCACACCAACATTCTCATAGCCAGGGGGTGTCTTTGAAATGAAGGGTACGTTGCTAGTACGAGCATTAGAGTTAAAAAAGGCCAGTTGGTCTATTGCGACAACTTTATCCTGGTGTGGAAAACGCACGACACATAAAAGAGTAGATACAATTGCAAGCATGGAATCAATCCAGTTATGGCCAAGTAAGAGGTTGTAATCGAGAGGTGCATAAAAGACCTCAACTTCAACATTGATCGATTTGGCTTCTAACATAATAGGCAACGAGGGGAGTACACCATAGGGTTTAAAGCCAGAGCCATTGAAGGCTTTGAGTGTGTTGTGTGATTCAGTTAAGGGAGGAGAGCCAATGGATTTCCAATAAGCAACAAACATTACGCACGTCGAGGCACCCTCATCAATAACGGTTCTACAAATGTTCTTGTCGGTGACAACAACTTGTATCTGAAAAGCGAGTTGAGGGGGTAGCCTTGGAATGTGATCCTCCAGGCCAAAAATTATCAAATTCGTATCCGTAGGGTCAATTCCACCAATAGCCTTTAACAGTGCCTTCCATTGAGTGGAACAACTTTGAAGGACTTCGAGAGCCGACATCACGGAAGGTGCTTGCGTCAGATATTCTACAATACTATAGTTTTGAGCAGCACGTGCATGAGGATTGAAGGCATACTTTTGAACAACACCCTTTGGGGGAGGGAGAAGAACTGTATCGAGACTTGGTCATTCGAGATGAAGAGGACCATTGGGAGGTGAAGTTGAGGGAGACTGTTGAACCAACAGAGGTGGCATATCGTCAACTTTCTCCTTTGAGGAAGAGTAATCTTTGGCTCGAGTGGTAAGTGTAACGTCATTCTTTTTTGAATCACCAGTGCACATAAGTACATAAGAAGTAGTGGAGGGAGAGGGTTGGTCATGAATGATAATTTGGGCCTCCTATTGGGAAGGGAAATGTTGGGACAAAAAGACAGGTGTGGGAGGTTTCGCGGTCCCTTGAAGGAACTTAGTAACCTCGGCCCATCTTGGACAATCTTTCGTGTAGTGATCATTACCAGTGATAAGGCAAGGGTATCGTGGTTTGCATTTATCCTTATCATTAGTAGGTTGTGTTTTGGCTTTCTCAGATTGTGGGTTATTTTTATCCTCTTTATTCTTACCATTCCCTTTTTTATATTTATTTTTTGCGATAGGGGTAGATTGAACGGAGTTCACCTCAGAGGTTTTGTCGGTGGAAGGAGTAGGAGTCAGAGCATTTTGAACGTTAGAAGGAGTAGACTTGGGATTGGTGGGAGAGGCTTGTGTAGATTGAGGTTGAGCATGGAAAGTGCCAATCACACCACCAGCCACATGAGAAGCAACAAGGGTAGTTGAGGTAGTGGTGGTAGGATGAGGTGCATCAAGGAGAAAATCGTAAAGAGTACCCATTTGTGAATAAACGAGATCGAGGTATTGAGCACGACTGATCGCCTGTTCTTCTGTGAAAACTCCACCCATGGAAATGTCATGAGAGATTTTATTCAATAAGGATTTCATGAACCATTCTGCCAATAACTGATCAGGAAGATCGAGTTTGATCAAACGTCATCTTCATCTCCACTCATGAATGTGATCATAGATGTGAGTGGCCTTATTTTGCTTGAAGGAACTCAAAATCTCGGTTCCCATTTCATAATGGATTGGAAACTGGTAGTGTGTGAGGAAATCCATGGCTAGGGTATTAAAGTCAGTGAAGAAGCCTCATGGTAATTCTATATACTACTTTGCAGCTGAACCCGTAAGAGTTTGTTGGAAGAGTCGTAACCGAATGGAATTGTTCATCAAAGAGTTGGACGAACACCAAAGGTGAAAAGTCATGACATGGTTGTTTGGATCTTCTCCCCGTTTACCATCAAATTTTGGAATGTCGGATGGTAGCTTGGTTGGTATAATGGGCCAATGGGGAGAATGAAGGATGGGGTCATTCAAGATTCTAGACAAGTCAGGAAGATCCGAAGTGGCTAAAAAAGGTAACTGTCTATTCACATGAGGATACTGGTGAGTTTGGGGAGGAAGTCCCGTCGGTATACCAGTAGGACTGTAAGCAGTCTGCATGTGAGGTGAAGGTCCTGACATATTCAGACGTGAATGTGGAATCATGTAGCCCATAGGGTTGTACTGATTAGGGGTGTTTCCCTGGAAAGGGACACTAGATTGAACGTTCGAACCCCAAATGGGATTGGAAGAACCGAGATGCGACTGACCCAAACTAGGGGGTATGAAAGAGCTAACTTGAGGCTGTTTCCCCCGAGATGATTGTGGATTTCCCTGGATGAGAAGGTTCCAATACTGGGCTAATGATCATGGAATGTTCTGTCCACAAGATGGGGTAGAAACTCCAAGCATGGGTTGTCCCCCAAGCGGGAGTGGCCTTCCAATTTGGCTGTGACCTCCAAATTGAGTTTGCCCCCGAGTGTTATATTGTCCTCCAATAGGAATCTGAAAACTAGAAGTGAATGATGGAGTAGAGACTCCAATTGGATTGGAGCCACTTGGGCCAATTCCTCCCATAAAAGGTAGATAAGACCCTCTGGAGGGGACCTGGGAAGGTGTCGAAATAAAACCGACAACAACATTGTATCCAGGGGGAGTAAAAATTCCAGAAGCTCCGGATGGAACTTGGGTAGGAATAGGGATAGAAGTATTTAAAGCATGGTACCAATGAGGACAAGATGGGACAGGTCTAGACGAAAGTGGTGTACTGATTGGAGCTTGGGTAATCACCGTATTCCCAATGGGAATAGTCGTAGCATGTGGGACCATTGTGGAAAGGGCCATTTGAGGAGGAATGGTTGAGCTAGGACTAACAGATTGTGTGTCTGAACCCACAAAAAGATAACAAGTTGTGCTATTAAAGTGATATAGAGGTATTTTATACGTAGCAGACATCTTGGGTAGTTCAGAGATGGCAGGTATATCAACACCTACACCCGAGCCGTAAAGGTCTCGCATTGTAGACGGGGTTCGAAATATGTCAGTGGTACAAAAATTATCCTCACTTTTCGGGTCGGTAAGAGGTCCGGTTGGTATTCCGGAAGTGTCAACAACAAGCTCTCTGGAGGAATTCAGTCGGATAATACGTCTCTTGTATCCAAGAGGTATTCAGAAAGCGTCTAGAGAATCAGAAACAATTCAAAAATTGTCTAGAGAATCATTGCTTTCCGCTTGATATGGTATGTTGTCTTGGACCTCACTCTGTTGAGGAGAGCCCTCTAATAGGTTGGGAAGCAAGGGTTCGAAAACTTCTGGATCTTCCAGAGGTATTCCTTGCATCCTACGTGAACAACGTAGAGGGTCAATGTTGGCTGAACCAAAAATTTTATGGAAAAAATCTATGGCCAACTATGAAAACAAACAACACTCTCTAATAAAATATAGGAATCAGACCAAGCAAACAAAACCTTCCTATTTCTAAGTCACTAGTTGGTGATGAAATCGAACGTCGCGAAGTCAAGATAAGAAGAGGCTAGGACAAAGTGGGTAGAAAAGTTACGTTGATGACCTGCTTAACGGACTTACGCCTTGGTGCAAGCTCCCACACATAATCGCGGGTATACCCTCCAAGGATCCCGAGTGAGTCTAGCCAACGTCAATTCCAGGTACCGCGAATTCTTTCCCCTCCACAGTCACCTCGTGTAAGACCCTAAGAAGATAGGCAACTAAGGCTACCAAGAACAACAGTGATGCCTAGGGAAACAGTCGACAGTCCGATCCATGTGCAAAGGTAGGGTATCTAGCCCGAAATCAACTTGAGAGGCTTCCACTCATCATTGTGGGTATACCTTCAAGTGACCCCCATAATACACACAATCTCTACACCGAGATCAACAAAGTAGGGTGAGTAACTCTACCAATCTCAATGCGACCTCGGGTTTGACCCTTGTGTGAGAAGGGCTTCCCAGGACAAAATGTTGCAAATGGAATTAAAGACTCCCTATCACAAGATTCTATTGTGTGTTTTGTTCTTTGGAGAGTATGTTTCACAGCCTATTCCAAAGCTCTAGCCTGCTAATGTTGGTGTAAAAGAGCCCTAAAAAATAAAAGTTACTAATTGATTTTTAGATTTCGCAATGTTTTTTAAAGGCTGTTGTTACTCAAGAGGGAGACGTGAATGAAACCAATGTTGTGTAAGACCTTGACCCAATAATATGCAAATAGAAATGAATGATGCAATTTTTTGTTCAATGAACTCTATCTATAGTAGGGAGAAGGTATTTATGGAATGATGTAAGCTATGAAATATACTTTCTTTTTCTTGAATGGACACAAATGCAAACAACCATAAACAATGCAGTTTCTCAATGTTCTCTTCTTTTGGATGCAATAAAATTTCCTTATATATGATTACTTAAAAGAATAAGTGACTTTAAATTCTTCCTTTCTAAAACCAGATCAGGGGTATGACAAAGAAAGGACAAGTAATCCAAGAAAAATTATACACTCAACAAGCACCCAAATCAAACTTTCAATGAAGATAAACGTAAAAAATGACAAGAAAGTGTTTCTTCAAATGCAAATGAAAAATGACTTCCCAATCATCAAGCAATCCAGAACATGTAATCAATCCAAAACTTTAAATCCAATCAAAGACTTTTAATCGAACAAACACTCAGATACAAGCTCAAAGATTATACCCTTGTCGATAAAAATCAAAGACAAAAAATGGAAAAAGACTAAAAGAGAGGTATTCGATCTCCAAAACCAATCAACAAGAAGTTAAACTTCCAGAAAATAGTGAAGGGCTAGCATTAAAAGTCCCTCCCAGCTGATTAAAGCAAAACTGGGCATCAACATAAGCTAAAACCCAACTCAAAAAAATTCATAAGCACCGCCGCAGCCTAATAGCATATCACAGTGTGGAAATGAAGAGTTTCCGCAGGCCATAAACCAATAGGGTGCGGAAAGTTCATACTGCAACAAACAACTAGGGTGCGGAAATTGAAGGTTTATGCACGCTATGTATAGGGTACAGTGTGGAAGTGTTTGTAAATCAAGAAATTTTGATAAGAGGGTAAATGATCTAGAACAAAACAAGACAGGACACGACGCTTTCCCTAAGTTGCTACCATTGAATTTACTACCAAAGAAGGAATGGATGACATACCTTTAGATATCGCTTCCTTATATCTCTGTTGTCCCCGCTTCGCTCCAGTGCTCTTGTTGATTGTCTCAAAACTTGGTAGTCTAAATACGAGCTGAAAATATTCAAGGCCCTACCCTTGATTATGTTAACTTTTGGGGTTACTTCAAAATTGTTTACACCATGCTTGGGGGGCTTCATGAGATTTTGGGTACATGGTGTATGTTCAACACTTGCATGGCCTGAGATGGATTAGCACATGATAGATAGTCCTTTATGGATTTGAATAGTTGAGATAACTTGTTCAATGGATGCTTGTTTTCATATGGTTGTTGGCTTAATGTACTTCCCTTAGGCATTGAAGTTCTCTAAAAACTTTGGTGGATGCCCTTCATTGGGACCCCATGAAGGATTCACTTGTATGGAGAGTTCCCTAAATGGGATGAGGGGTGGTGTGCATACTAGAGGAGGGAATCGTGCCCTAGTTGGCATGTGTCTGCTTGGGTTTTGAGTGCCATAGGCTGGGGGATGCCTAGGGCTTCAACAATATTCTAGCAGAGGTAGTTGATGTAGTAGAGTACATTGCTTAGGAGGATCTATGGTGTCCATAGAGGCTTATGATGGAGGGATGTGGACTTTCCTTGTGTAGCTATATTACCATGGAGCCATTATTGTGCGTAAAATCACCTTGGAGCATTGCACATGTACTTTAGAGTGTAATGTCTCATTTGTGTTGGCCTACAAGTGCTCATCATAGGTTGCTTGTGATGGTTAAGGCCCACATTGTATTGTTAACCTCCCCCGCCTCTCATATAAATATAAGGATATAGAATTTTCATTGAGATATGTTCATTCACTCACTTGTATTCACTCATGTGATGAGATGTGACATAGAGAAGACTATGCACTAGCCTCTCTCTCTCTCTCTCTCTCTCTCTCTCTCTGGAGTCTCCACATGTTCTTGATCTCTCTCTCTCTCTCTCTGGAGTCTCCTCATGTTCTTGATTTCTCTCTCTCTCTCTTTAGTCATTGGGGTTTCTTGGTCTTCTTGGAGTATCTTAGAGCATCTTGGAGCTCTAGGGTTAGGGTTAATCCCTTGGAGATTGGAGATTATGGTTTTGCGATAAAATCCTAAGGTGGAATTGTGAAGAAGAAGAAGGGGGAGATGATGTCTTTCCTTGGAGAATGTGTTGTAGTGATTCTTGCATATTGGATCTTCTTAGTTTCCAGAGTTTTGTTGATTTTCCCTAGCTAGGGTTTATAAATCTAGAAGGATTTGTATTATCCTTAAGAGAAGACTATGGTATGTTCATGTATTTCATCTTGAGCATATGAATGAAGTTTCCAACTATCCAAAAACTTATGCGATTTCTAGATTTGATTTTGAGCTATATATGTTATTTACACATTGTTGTTTACAACCATACATGTCTCGTTCATTTGACATAAGTAAAAGGACAATTATTAAGTGATTTCACATCTAAGTGAATAATATAAAGGGATGATTTTACTATTGTCTTATTACTATCATTTTGTTGAAAAAGAGTATTTTTAAGAACTGGTTATTGGTTGATAAGTTGCCCTGAAAGGGATGAAACTTATCCCTTTGGTTTGATATATTTTCTCCTTGAATTGCCAAGAGGTTTGGGTTGTTTTGAAGTGAAACATTGTACTATTGTTGTTGTTTTTTTGTACCTTGTTTTACATCAGAAGGCTAAAATTCAAAAGGCTAAAATTTGAGAAACCTTCTAAGTTGAAGGGGGAATTTTTGTTTTGCATTGAATTTTGAATTCCTAGAATTTTTCACATGAAATTAAATCTTGTTATGGTTGAGATCAATATTGAGTAAGAGGGAGCTTGTATTTCAACTGGATTTTACCTAGGATAGGTGCTTGACTTAGTTGTGGTCATTGCGTGAGAAACCCTAGGTTTCTTGGGGGAAGAATTTGTACCTTAGAAAGGGTTTTGTCTACTTCATATACTATTGATTTTGTGCACTTGACACTTGTTGAGGATGTGTAAGGTGACTCTCAGTCTCACAAGGTGTGAGAGGTTGGTTGGAGCTTCTAAATTTATTCCATGGAAGCTTAGGCTTTCGATTCTTATGGAGGAGGCCAATCTCTGGGAGGAGCATCTTGAGAAGGAGTGTGTAGAACTTGTCGATCCAACACCTTTGGCTGCTCATAGAAAGAAGGAATCCGAAGTGAAAATAATCATTCTTGATTATGTGACAGGTAAGAAGATGTTAGATTCTTTGGTTGCTTTATTTTATAACTCTTATGCTTCTGGACATATGCTTTTATGAAAACAACTCTTAGTTATTCACATGAGCAAGACAAATATTATGGTGAGCTACTTGACTAGGATCAATGAACTAGAGGATCGGTTGGCAGCCATCAGAACTAAGGTAGAGGATTAGGACTTAGTGTCCATTGCCTTAAAAAGGATTTCTCCTTCCTATATGCCTACTTAGTGTTCATTGCCCTAAAAGGGATTTCTCCTTCCTATACACATTTTATTCAAGGTATTTGTTTGTGAGAAAATATATCAAAGCCAAGCTTTGGGTTGATCTTGTGTAGGAATAAATAATATTTTAGTCTTATTTTGAACATCAAGGGGAAGTAGATGTTATTGGTCTTGTTGGGAAGATGAATAAGAATAACAAGAAAGGATCCAAGAAGAAAGATGGGACAAATACATGAAAGGAAGACTTGAGTATGGTGATGTGCTTCCAATATGATGAGATGGGACATTATACAAGACAATCTCCATTGAATAAGGGAAAGGGTGTGAGACAAATTGTAATTGGAACTGTTTCAGGTGTAGAGGATATGAACTCTCAATTTGAGATTGTATTTTCCATGAATTATTGTTTTATCTTATAACATTGTGTTTAGTGTTGGTTGGTATGTGGATAGTGGAGCTTTGAGACACATAACATGTGACATGTCTCCATTCAACATGATTCAAGAGTAAGAGGGAGGCATGCCTATGGAGCTTGGCGATGATGGAACTTACCTTATGATAGGATTTGGCTCCATTTCATTTCAGATACCTTCAGATGATGTTCTTGAGCTAGATCACATTTGTTGGTTTTTGGTTTGACGAAGAACCTCATTTTAGTTTCTTGTATGAAAAATGTACAATGGAAAGTTTCCTTTGACTGACAAAAGTAAACCAATGATTGTAGTCTAGCTAGTCCAAGGAGTTTGGATAGAGGGGTGACATAGGGTGGCCTTTAAGGTTAGTTGTTGATCTAGTGGCGTGTGTACATTGAAATGGGAGGCTAGAAGAGGTTTCTAGCTTCGATGAGGCACTTGCATGGTGAGAGGTCATATAGCGAGGTTCAACACTAATTGTAGATGCTGTTGTAACAAATATTGAAATTTTGGCTTTCGGTAGCTTAATAGGAAAAATTTTATAGCGTTAGATACCAAAAATGCAGACTTTCGGTAGCTTAAATCTTAGATTTCATACGCCCTTAGCTACCGAAAGTGCAGGTGTGGAAAATGACCATCTGTCTGTCACACGCATCACTGAATGTTCTCTACCTGTCATCCTCAGTCAAATAATGCCGAGATAAGTTCCAAAGAATGGGTTGTTTACTTTTGTTCAGTCGCTGTGGTTGGTTTAATGTTTCTTTTAATTGAACGATGACACTAATTGCACCCCATCCTCATGATCTTAAGTACCACAACAGTGTAACAGTCACAAGCCAACTCACGTAAAAATCCAAGGAGAGAATCCACAGGTGCACCAGGGCCAAAACATCTACGATATTACACTAATCAGTCGAGACCAAGTGTTCAAGTGCCACGCATTAAGCCGCATGGAGGAAGAGCTCACGATGAGGCACGAAAAGAATGAAATACATTCCAAGGAAATCGCTAGAAGGGTTTTACATAAATGCCACGTTACTTTTTTGGGATTTTGACCGTCAGAAGAACATTAATAAGCAACTCCTACTTTCCCCCGAAGCCCGAAAGCCCAAAATTGAGGTTTCAGCCTCATGCATAAAATGCCGATGTGTTAAAAGTTCCAGGATTTTCGGTAGCTTATGGCGCCCTAAAATTACACTGTTAGCTGCCAAAATCTAGGGTTTTCGGTAGCTAAAGCGCCCCTATTTTTGGTCTGTTAGCTATCGAAATCGCAGGTCTTTCCAACAAAAACTGCATGTGGGAAAACTCACTTTTCTCAACCTTGAAGAGGCCGTTTTACACATTCGAATAGTCAATTGACATCTACAGATCTTCAGATTTCCAGTGGTATCTTCAGATCCGAATTTAGAGTTCAGGAAGGTAGGAAAACATGCCCCTCAATATGGCACTGCAGACATGGCCCAAAAATGTAGGAAAGCACCCAGATTTTAGTTAAACAACTGCCAGTTCATTTCTCACGACTCTTAGTCGGTTTTGCGGTTGTTTCTCATCGGTTACAGGCAGAAGAAGTCTTATATATTATAGATCTCTTTGGAGAGACAAGAAGGGGGGAGAAAAACCCATCAACCTTTTTTTTTTGGCTGGGTTTGTAATGCTAATTTCTTTCAACAATATTTGACAGGAACAAAGAGATTCTAAATTGTGTGTGTTAAATCATGTATTTCTTGTGCTTTGATGTTCTATCAAATTTTTTCTCCTTGTCATTAATTCATTTAGGCTGTAGCAGTCACAATTCAGTACAACCTCTACAATGACTGAATGTAAAAGCATTTATTTGATTGTGGCTTTTCCTCTGTTTTGCTGTGAGCAAAACAAGACCCATGCTCAGATATATTTGCTTAATTTTTGAATATTAAATGCAACCTAAGTGAGTTTTGTGTTATTTCTTCTACTAAAGGGAAGGCCAGATTTATCCTTGTTAGATACATTGCTTTTTGTTTTAGTTTTTTTTTATCTCACTTCTTCTATCTATCCTTATGACTTTAAAAGGATTTAGCAGTTTAGGTCATGCCTCTCTATTTCTGATTTTTAATGATTGAAAATCATGTTTCATACCTAGTTCTATAAGTCTCATATAACTGATCAATCGACAAATTATTATTTCATTTAAAATGTGCTAAGGCTTGGCTCTATTAAAACCTAGAGTCAACTCTTGCGACAACATTTTCTAGCACCGTTGCTGGGGACGGAGGAACGAAGTTATCTTCCCTGGGATACGACAAAAAGTTTAGATCTATTCCTTGATGGTGAACAAGGGATAGGCATTCAATTGGCTGTGATCATTCACTTGGTGACTCCTTAGTTTGAAGACTCTACATGATTCATTGGTGACTCCACTGGTCTCAAAATGTCAAATTCGTTCACTGCTCGGATTGTTGCAAGGTTTTCTCCTCTGGACTTTACAAATGTTTATGGTTTTCCAAACACTGTTCCAGACATTAAAATTTGGGAAGATGTCCTTCATAAATTTTGAGAATATGCGGACGATAATCCCGCTCAACGCTTGTTTGAATTCCACAAGCTCATGGATGAATTAAATGTACATCATGAAGATGTCCTCATGAAACTGTTTATGTTTTCTTTGGAAAGAGATGCTAGACTCTGGTATAAATCTTTACCCCATTCTAGTATTCCTTAATTGAAACATTTTCACATACTTTTTCATTAACATTGTAAAAGAATCTATTCATCTGAAATACTTTTTGAAGATTGTTGTAATATAAAATTCATAAGACAAAAAGATAAAACAAATCTTCTTGAAGAGGAGGAAGGAATAATAGAAATTTCTCAAGTCGATGAAGATAATCAGTATGAAGAAGAGTTGGCTGATAAAGAAGCATAATATGATAGCTCTTGTGATCATATTCGAGAAGAAGATATTCAACATCATGGTCAACCTGCAGAAGAGAAAGAAAATAATAGTTGCTTGATCCAGAAATTACACAGACCACCTCCTCCTTTAATAAAAGAAGAGATAGATCTGCTCCTGAATAGTTATGTTGCAGCCCTTGCTTACACAGATCTGCAACATCCACACAGTCTTGAATATGTGAGTGAAACTTCTCCTATTATTACTGCAAATATGATTTTAAATGATGACATCCATGAAACTATACAGGAAGTTAGTGAACCTATTTATGATGATGATTCCCTGCCAGGAGATCAGCTTGTAGACTCTGTTTTGTTTCATGAAAAAGATGTGGCTATCATGTTTAACAATCCTGAAGAATGTTTGGTGTCCGAGAATAATTTAGATTTTGATGTGGAGGAGTATAAATCTGAGATAAAAAGCATGCCAGGGAAAGGATCAAAGTTGCTCATGGTTGATACCCGAGTATTTTTTCTGATTGATAACACTTCAGATTTATCTGCTGCACCCAGATATGATGTGTACACCGATGATTATAAGATCATTTCCTTGGAACAATTTGCTGCAGGTTTTTCATGGAGGAAGGATGGTCTTCAAGCAAAATTCAACCATCTTTATGACCATACCAGATCAGATGATTTTGAGCACAATGATGCAGAACAAAGAATCCTAGAGGAAATTTGTTATTTACCTCAGGACCATGCATTTTTTCATGATCCTTTTGCTGACCTTTTAGATTCATTTAATGGAGGAGTATGCTATATCATGGATATTTTGTCACAGGAATCGAGGAAAAGTTTGAACATTCATGATCAACAACATGTCATATGGAAGTTGTCAGTTTCCTTTTTTAGCCTGCTCAAAGAAAGTGTGAGCAGATTTCAAATAAGTAGACAGTTATTGGATTGGCTTCACTGGCATTTTTGTATCATTTGATTTAGTGGTAATTTTTCAGTAATAAGAGTAGGTGATGTATACAAATAAGCTTAACTTTGAGAATTAGAGTATAGCGGTGGTTTTCAGTATGTTTCTAGTTTAGTTTGGAATCCAGTATGGTTTTGTTTTAAAGCATTATGACTCCATAGCCCAATGAATGCATAAACGGTTTTTTGTTTTGGAAAGGTGCAAGTAAAGTGACAGGGTTCAGAGTTTGATAAGGATGATTTCAGGTCACCCAATGGATGAAGGCACGTGGTCTACTATTCTTGGCGCTTTGTAGGAAAGCACCATCCGTAGATGTAGCCTATGTTGTAACAAATATTGAAATTTTGGCTTTCGGTAGCTTAAGAGGAAAAAATTTATAGCGTTAGCTACTGAAAGTGCAGACTTTCGGTAGCTTAAATCTCAGATTTCATACGCCCTTAGCTACCGAAAGTGCAAGTGGGAAAAATGACCATCCGTCTGTCATGTGCATCATTGAATGTTCTCTACTTGTCATCTTCATTCAAATAATGTCGAGATAAGCTCCAAAGAATGGGTTGTTTACTTTTGTTCAGTCGCTGTGGTTGGTTTAACGTTTCTTTTAATTGAATGATAACACTGATTGCGCCCCATCCTAATGATCTGAAGTACCACAACAGTGTAACAGTCACAAGACAACTCATGTAAAAATCCAAGGAGAGAATCCACGGGTGCACCAGGGCCAAAACATCTACGATATTACACCAGTCGGCCGAGACCAAGTGTTCAAGTGCCACACATTAAGCCACATGGAGGAAGAGCTCACGAGGAGGCACAAAAAGAATACACACCAAGGAAATCGCTAGAAGGGTTTTACATAAATGCCACATTACTTTTTCAGGATTTTGACCGTCGGAAGAACGTTAATAAGCCACTCCTGCTTTCCCCGGAAGCCTAAAAACCCGAAATCGGGGTTCCAGCCTCACGCATAAAATGCTGATGGGTTAAAAGTTCCAGTATTTTCGGTAGCTCATGGCGCCCTCAAATTACACTGTTAGCTGCTGAAAGCCAGGGTTTTTGGTAGCTAAAGCGCCCCTATTTCGGTCTGTTAGCTACCGAAATCGCAGGTCTTTCCAACAAAAACTGTCTGTGGGAAAAATCACTTTTCTCAACGTTGGAGAGGCTGTTTTACATGTTCGAATAGTTGATTGACATCTACAAATCCTAAGATTTCTAGTGGTATCTTAGAATACTAATTTAGAGCTTAGGAAGGTTGGCAAAATTTCCCCGCAAGATGGTGCTGTAGACATGGCCCAAAAATGTAGGAAAGCGCCTAGATTTCAGTTAAACAACTGCCAGTTCGTTTCTAACAAATATTAGTCGGTTTTGGGGTCGTTTCTCATCGGTTACAGGCTGAATAAGTCTTATATATTAGAGATCTCTTTGGAGAGACAAGAAGGGGGGAGAACAACCCATGAACCTTTTTTATTTGGTTGGGTTTGTAATGCTAATTTCTTTCAGCAATATTTGACAGAAACAGAGATTCTAAACTGCGTGTGTTAAATCATGTATTTCCACTGTCAACTACACAAAAAATTCCCTCTTTTTAGTGAAGGAGTGAATGCAACACAAGGGAGGCTTCCCTAGTAGGACTTAGAAATCCTAAGGAAAGAGAAAATCAAGTCTAAGGCCTCCCAAGTGTCTACCCAAATACCACCAATAGATATGTGAAATAGATTAGGGTTCAGGTGGTTGATACAAGCTAATTCCATATTTGGTTTGAGGCACTCTAGGACAATTTTAGAAGGTTTATAAAAACAATACTTGATGCAAGGTGATCCCTAAACACTAGAAAAAAAAAACAAAAAAACTAAGAGCTGCTATAAAACTTGTATAAAAGATAACAAATTACATCATTAAATAAGTTATAATTGCAACAATACATCTATCCCTTGAACAAGTGATAAGCCAATGAAAAGTGGGGTTAAACAATGGATTAAATTACAGTTTTAGACAAGTAACAAAATTTGAAAATATAAATAAATATAACAACCAAGAAACCCTAGATGTCCAGCCCTAATTAGGCTAAAATAAAATCAACAAAAAACAATTTTTACGGTTTAAAGATAAAAAAAAATTGTAAGTATTTTTTTTTTTATTACCTTAAATAATCCACATACCAGTACACATGACTAAACTTGCCACATGTTTTGCCATACATATGGAAACCATAACATGTGGCTTTCGAGAGCAAACACTCATGTTTTTGTTAATGTTTGAGAAAAACTGGAAAACAAAATGAGTAATAAACATAGCTGTAACTATGGTCGTTCTTAACTTTGATGCATAGAAATAGAAAATAAAACTAAGCACTAGGTGAATCCGAGGTGCCATCACCACTTGGAGGTTGTGGTCGTACAAGAGCGAAGACATATGGTTGAAAACAGGTCGGTCATATACGCTTGACAGGCTTGCCTGAAAGAGAATCAAACAGAACATCCAGGCATTGACTGAGGATATCTTGATGGTGAAGTTGATCGTCCATGTCCCTTGTCATGTCGAAGATAAGTTGTAGATGTTTTGCTGAGAAATTGCAAGTGTTGGGTGTCTCTGGATGAGAGGCTACAAAAAGTTGAGGTGCGTTGACAAGTTGGGCTATCATCATAATTATTTCCTCGTTTCAAGATGGAGGGGTCTCTTCCTCAACCAGACAACCTCCCACATTTGACACGGGGTCGATTCTATGAGGCAATCGTCCAGAATTATGAGGGGGATCCTACAGGTCTGAGGCAGAGAACAAGAGAGAATCCATAGGTACTTGAGGATGAACCACATGAATCTATTCCTCGACATAAGCCATGACACTATCCTCATCCATCTAGTTTTGGTTGGACAAGGGGGAAATCTCCAAGGAAGGACCAACAGATATTGAGGAAGGGATGTGAGGTAGAATTGGAGCTGAGGAGGGACCAGGTCGGTGATGTCAAGCCACAAAAATATAATAAGCTGACCCACATTTCGGTTTGCCTCTTTCACGCAACATTAGAAAGGCAAGGGCAAAAATGATAGCCAAAAGGGGAGGAGAACACAAGAAATGGAAAAAACCAGGAGGGAAGAGGACATGAGAGAATCCAGAGGTACTTGAGGAGGAACCAAATGAATCTCTTCCTCGACATAAGCCATGGCACTATCCTCATCCATCCATTTTTGGTCGGACAAGGGGGAAATCTCAAAGGAAGGACCAACAGAGCTTGAGGAAGGGATGGGAGGTAGAATTGGAGCTGAGGAGGGACCAGGTCAGCGATGTCAAGCCGAAAAATTGTAATGGCTGATCCACGTTTTGGTTTAGCTCTTTCACATGGCATTAGAAAGGCAGGGGCGAAAATGACAACCAGAAGGGGAGGAGAACACAAGAAAGGGAAAAAACCAAGAGGGAAGAGGAAATATAACAACCAGACCATAGCGAAATGGAAATTCATGGGACAAATAAATGACCTAGGTAGAAACTCATGGGTTGTGAACCATGTGATAGTTCCAAGGCACAAAACACCTATGCTCAATTTGATAGAAAAGGCCCACATGTATGCAGATCAATGAACTTCATTTGTGGCAGTACCAGAACGAGTTCCAGAATGAGTGCTGGAATATTAAATCTTTAGGCCAAAACCCTACGATTTGATTGTGATTAAATACACCAACGAAGCTTGCATTCAATTCTTAAAAACATGATATGTTGGATGGAACAATTTCCTTTCATTTTTTGTTTGTACCTTCATCCACCTGTCAAAAAGAACAAAGATCATTAAATTGACATTTCAATGATGCAAACGTTTTAATAATGTATATAGTGAAAGCATCCCCATGCTATCCAATGCTTAGTTGTTTGGTGGATTGTATAGCCATATAAAACATGATGTTCATAACACTAAGTTTATCATCTACAAATTAGTTAAAACCAAATAAAATACATTAAAAAGTATAAACTCACATAATTTATTTTTAATGCTTCTAATTAATATATCTTAAATAAATGGTATGCTTTTAAAGGGTGAAGGGTATGGATTATGGTCAAATATGATGATACAATAGTGAAATGAGGTGAAAGAAACGGGGTATTTTAGGAATCCATCAGTACTTGTTCTGTGAAACCTTGACATTCGCTGTGGGTGAACCATTAAAATTTCCACCTTACACAGGCACACTACCTTCCTTCTTAATTGAATGCTGCACATACTGAAGAGACTAGAAGGAAGGATGGCGGTGGGGAGTGTTAATTTCTCCTGGCACATGTGTGCCAGATGTCACCCCATCCGGGGGGTTTAAAGGTAATTTTAAGATGAAGTACATGCATAAATACCCAAACATCTAGCCTTTTTGTGGCTGAAAATGAATATATTGTTGTTCTCTAACCCTAAATTAACCCTAAAAAAATAAAATGAGGTTGAAATTAGAGTTTTGTGATTGATTATTGGGAGAAGAATAGTGCCTAATATACTTTTGTGGGCATATGGGGTCAATTAAGGACTCCTTCGAAGAGATGTGAGCGGATCTAGGGTGATATCTAGAGGTTGTTCACTACTAACCTTAGAAGATCCTCCTAGTATATCACTACATCTTCAAAGAGAATTCAAGGGAAGGTTATTCACTAGTAACCTTCCAAGAGCTTTAATAAGAAGGGATTTTCCAAGAAAGATCCAAGAGAATGCTCAACCAAGCCATGGCACTATCCTTGTCCATCCAGTTTTGGTTGGACAAGGGGGAAATCTCCAAGGAAGGACCAACATAGCTCGAGGAAGGGATGAGAGGTGAAATTGGAGCTGAGGAGGGACCATGTCAGCGATATTGAGACACAAAATTGTAATAGGCCAACCCACATTTCAGTTTTCCTCTCTCACGTGACATTGGAAAGGCAGGGGTGAAAATGACAGCTAGAAGGGGAGGAGAATGCAAGAAAGGGAAAAAACCAGGAGGGAAGAGGAAAGCTAACAACCAAACCAGAGTGAAATGGAAATTTCCATGCCTTAACTCCATAAAATCAGTTGAAATGACACTAAGGAGCTCCATAAATACCAAATTGAGGGCTCTTAGCCCCCTCATACATGGTCTGTGACACCTCGACATTAGTTGCAGGTGAACCATTAAAAATTCCACCTTATGCAGGTGCACTACCATCCTTCTCAATTGAATGCTGCACATACTAAAGAGACTGGGAGGAATGATGGCGGTGGGGAGTGTTAATTTCTCCCGGTGCATGTGTTCCAGATGTCACCCCATCCGTGGGGTTTAAAATAATTTTAAGATAAAGTACATGCATAAATTCCTAAACATCTAGCCTTTTTGTGGCCGAAAATGAATATAATGTTGTTATCTAACCCTAAAAAAATAAAATAAGGTTGAAATTAGAGTTTTGTGATTGACTATTGGGAGAATAATATTGCCTACTATACTTTTGTGGGCATATGGGGTCAATTAAGGACTCCTTTGAAGATATGTGAGTAGATCTAGGGTGATATCTAGAGGTTGTTCACTAGTAACCTTAGAAGATCCTCGTAGTATATCACTACATCTTCAAAGACAATTCAAGGGAAGGTTCTTCACTAGTAACCTTCCAAGAGCTTTAATAAGAAGGACTTGTTCAAGAAAGATCCAATATAATGCTCAACTAAGCCATGACACTATCCTCCTCCATCCAATTTTGGTCGGACAAGGGGGAAATATCCAAGGAAGGACCAACATAGCTTGAGGAAGGGATGGGAGGCAGAATTGGAGCTAAGGAGGGACCAAGTCAATGATTTCCAGCCACAAACCTATAATAGGTCGGCCCACGTTTTGGTTTTCCACTTTCACATGGCATTGGAAAGGTAGGGGTGAAAATGACAGACATATAGGGAGGAGAATGCAAAAAAGGGAAAAAACCAGGAGGGAAGAAGAAAACTAACATCCAGACCTTAGCGAAATGGAAATTGCCATGCCTTACCTCGATAAAAGAAGCCAAAATGACAATGAAGAGATCCATAAAGACTGAATTGACGACTCTTAGCACCCTCGTACCTGCTCTGTGAAACCTCAACATTCGCTATGGGTGAACTATTAAAACTTCCACCTTATGCAAGCACACAAGCATCCTTCTTAGTTGAATGTTGCACATACTAAAGAGACTAGGAGGAAGGATGGTGGTGGGGAGTGTTAATTTCTCTTGGTGCATGTGTGCCAGATGTCACCCCATCCGGGGGGGTTTAAAGATAATTTTAAGATGAAGTAAATGCATAAATACCCAAACATATAGCCTTTTTGTGGCTAAAAATGAATATATTGTTGTTATCTAACCCTAAAAAAATAAAATGAGGTTGAAATTAGAGTTTTGTGATTGACTATTGGGAGAATAATAATGCCTACTATACTTTTGTGGGCATATGGGGTCAATTAAGGACTCCTTCGAAGAGATGTGAGAAGATCTAGGGTTATATCTAGAGGTTGTTCACTACTAACCCTAGAATATCCTCCTAGTATATCACTACATCTTCAAATACAATTCAAGGGAGGGCTATTCACTAGTAACATTCCAAGAGATTTAATAAGAAGGGTTTGTTCAATAAATATCCAAGAGAATGCTCAACCAAGCCATGGCACTATCCTCGTCCATCCAATTTTGGTAAGACAAGGGGGAAATCTCCAAGGAAGGACCAACAAAGATTGGGGAAGGGATGGGAGGTAGAATTGGAGCTGAGGAGGGACTAGGTCAGTGATCTCGAGCCACAAAACTATAATAGGTCGACCCACGTTTCAATTTTCCTCTTTCATGCGACATTGGAAAGGCAAGGGAGAAAATAACAACCAGAAGGGGAGGAGAACATAAGAAAACGAAAAAACTAGGAGGGAAGAGGAAAGATACCAACCAAACCAGAGTGAAATGGAAATTTCCATGCCTCACCTCCATAAAAGCAGCCAAAATGACACTTAAAAGCTCCATAAAGACCAAATTGACAACTCTTAGCCCGCTCGTACTTTCTTTGTGAAACCTCAGTATTCGCTGTGGGTGTACCATTAAAACGTCCATTACCCTAATCCATTACTCTGCTAATCCATTACCCTGAGGGTAATATGGGGTGGAGTGTGACAACTTAATGTTTTATTTTCTGCAAAAATCAACCATGGAAGCAAACCTGAATGCCTGAGCATTATCTGTAACTATCTTTGTGGGACAGCCAAACCTCGAGAAAATATTTCCTTCTAGAAACTCATGATGACTTTGTCTGTTGCATTTCTTGTAGGTACAACCTCAATCCATTTGGAATTTTGAATCTTGCAACCTGTCTTGCTCATCCAATAAACCAAACTGTCTGGCAACTGAAAATTAACCATATACTGCAAAAACTACTACACTGATGCCTTCATTTGGATATGGAGTCTTAGTCATCTTATTCTACCGTACACCAAACCAAACTAAAAACAAAAAATGATCGAATAATGAGCTTAGTTATATACAATGAACCTACTCTAACCAGCTGAATCATCTTGATCAGGGAAATGAAAATTTCCAAAGTAGCCAAGTAACCATTTTACTTGCAAAATGATATTTTTCTTTGCAAGAGAATGAAATATGGCAGAAACAATGGAATTTTTGTAGCAAAAACTTAAAATGCACCTTACACTTACTACTGCAATTTGACTGCATTCTGAATGTTGTAACATTGCAGATCTCCGAAAAAATTGACTCCATGTAGACAACCATTGGGTCTTGAAGATTATGATGAAACTCCTCTCGTTGATGCAGAAGACAAAGCTACTATGTGAAATTTGTTTCATCAGCACGACTGTGTTCCACTTGTCCTTCTTGAAATATTCTATTGACATCACAAGTTTCATATCCTTCGAGAGTAGAAAAACACTCTAGAAATTGTTCACATGTTTCTTGTGCAAAATTTCCTTTAGTAGATTCCAAAGCAAGATTATTATTATGCAAATCAGAGGGAAACTGATTGGTTTCATCAATTTGAATAGGAGACATATCATGCTTAATGAAATATTGTTTTTGTTGGACCGTCTCCTCATGAATCTGATTGAAACTAACATATTTATCTTTGTTATTTCCTTCCAAAATATTTTATTTACCGATGTCATACACATGAGCATGACTAAGAGGTTCCAAAGATGATGTGATAAAAATCTGCTCATCTTTTGAATCAAAACCGTTATAGACTGGTTCTATCTCTTCATGGACAATAGATTCAATACTCCACTGGAATTGGAGCACTATCATATGTTGACCTGAAATTTCACTATCATCATTATATTCAACATAAATTTGAGCACGCCGATAGGTTTAAAATGATAAAGATGAAGATTTATGTTCTTTAATGCTACATCAACAGTGTGATCTTCAATCATATTTGGAACAACTATTGCATCATAGCCAAAACTGCTAGGCACATTTGGGTTAATGACAAATGTGTCTACAATGTTGCTATCACAAGCATTCTGATCTTCATCATTAACAGATTCTTTATAATTGGAATGACAATGTAACAAAACAAATTCCTCACAACCTTCTTCCTCTTGAACATAAGAGTTAGAGGAAGATTCACGTGAGATAAAATCTTCCTCCATTTCTTCATCAATAATTTTTTTGACATTCATACTACCATAAGACTCACTCTGCTAAGTATACAATTTAAATTCTTCACAACAACTTTCAAAGAGAGATTCAACAGGATAAAATCTTCTACAATGGTCATTAAAAGCTATATGAAACTTCTTCAAGGAATATATACCAGAGTGAGGAAGATACCGGTACCACTGACATGCATCATCTTCTAAAGAGTACATGGACATTTTCATGAGGAAATATTCATGATGAATATGCAGTTGATCCATGCATTCATGAAACTTGATGAGGTGTTGTGAATGATGATCATCTTTATTCTCTTTAAATCCGGGTAGACAGTTTCCCCACTCATCTATAGTAGGAACAACATTTGGAAAACCAGGAATATCAACAAAATTAAAAGGAATGAACCTCAAAGCCAAAATAACTTTCATTTGATCATTTGATGACATTCTGGATCTGTGGAGTCACCACTGGATTCTTTAACCATGGAGTCACTAGGTGAATGATCGCAGTCTGTATGTGCCTGAACTTTGTTCACCATCAAAGATCATATCTGATTGTTGTCGTTCTCCCAGGGAAAATGTCTTCGTTCCTTCCTCCTCGACAACGACGCCAAAAGATGTTAGTCCCTAAATTTGTCCTTGACTGCTAAGGGAAAGTTAGGGAAGCTCATTTATTGCAATGATTTTATGTTTGTAGGTTTATTTTGGATTTTGGATTTGGTTTGTAGGTCAAGTAGTAAATGAAATAGGCAATTTCAATTTCTGATTACAAAAACAAGTTCCAATCACACTTACTTAGTCAATGGTATTCAATATGATGAGCTAGATAAGAAAGTTTAACATGAATGGAAAGAAAATTGCAAGTTCCCAATTTGTTAACTCACAGAGGAAATTCTTGATCCTAAATATTATTCAGAAACAAGAATGAAGTACTTAAACACAAATCTTGTAATGAGCAAGCAATCAACAAAATCTTTACATGCTTTCAAACATAAACATGATATATCAAATTCTTTCCAAAGACAGAGATGCATTTGAGTTAGAAAAGAAAGAATAGAATACAATAAGAGATAGTCTAACCATCAGATATCCTTTTCCATTAAGTGTAAAATGTAATAGGTCCCAAGTGTTACAATTACAAATAGAGTATTTTTGTTCTCCACTACTCGAACCCCCTCCCTTTGCACATCTTTCTTCATGGTTTATACAGAAAGACACATTATTATCAAGATCCAAAAATAGTGGATTTGAAAACCTTCATATCTATCTTTAGAAAGATATAATCCCAATTCGAATTGATGAGCTGACATATCCCTGAAAGTCTAGAATCATGAGATATGTAGGAAGTTTTATGGGAAACTGATTTTGGAGAAATACTGAAAAATAGGTCTCAAATATCTATTCGAATCTCTCAAACCATGATAGTTTTTGCAAAACTGAGAGAGGTTTTTCTAAATCAGCCTGTTCCTGACAAAAACCTTTTCCATTTTTTTTACAATTCGTTTCCAGTTTCTCGAAGAACGTTCCCAAAGTTAGTGTCTAAAACATGAAAAAACAACAAGCTACAGGAAGGTTTCAGTAGCGCCTTTCAAACTCTAATAGAAATCACATGAAACTTTGTGCTGCCTCTGCCAAAGTGTTAAGCTTATTTCCTGCATCCTTTTGGGTTGTCATGGCTCTAGCAACCCTCCTCTGAACCTGTACTTTTCTCTGCTTAGTATATTAAACCCTAATTTGTGATTTTGCTGCAAAATGGCTTATTTTCCGTGCTTATTTCCATGTGCTTTTCTTGTTTGCAGGTTGTGGAGGGGTATCATCTAGAACAATGACCTTCTCCGCGAGAGATGGATCTTGTTTTTCCTTAAATTCCAACCTCAATTTGTTTGTTGGGCTTGTATTGAGCCTATGAACCTGCAAATCTGCCTCGTGCACATACTTTGTTTTGCTAGGTCTTGGACCAAAATTATGTTTGATCTCCCGATTGTATAAACTTGGATATACATCATATCCTTGAACCTCAGGGGGTTGTTTAGGCTGATTTGCAACTATTTATTTTTCTTCGATCCTCTTTCTTTTTCTGCTGTAGACCTCTTTGATGACAGGGGTATGCTTGGATGGTTCCCCTGTTTCTACAAACAATTTTCTTGAACCATTCAAAACAATCTGTATGAGCCTCGAGAAGCTCTAGCCCCTCTAGCTCTATGCACTTCACATGTCCATTTT
>ML822727.1:42403-61903 GCA_009831015.1 Picea engelmannii | reverse complement strand
AACAAAGGGAAAATGCTGACAAGCACAAAACCAAGAAAACAAAACAAAATTCTGGCTTAAAGCGTAGATCGCAAGGAATTAGAGCAAATATACACAATGGTAATCAAGAAGGCACAGACTCCTACACTTGTCTAAAAACCATAAAACAATTTTTTTCTTTTTTATCTTTTCTATCAACTATCAACTAAGAAAAAACAGGCTAAGGGTAAGAGGCCCTAACCTATTGACTGTGCAACCCTAGACTCAAACCCCTGAGAGGAACACTTCTCACCACAGGAGGGGATGACTGCCCCACCCTGGTTGAAAAACAACCTGTCAAGCCTGCTACTATCACTGAAACAACACGCGTACAAACGCATGCTGACCTACAACAGCGCGCGAGTACCCGCGGTCTGCACCTGTACAGGCTGCGTGTATGTATAAACTCTGAGACAAAACTAAACACAGGCATCCCAGACCTAGAAGAGGCCTCTGGTATAGATAACTAGGGTCTCCTGAAGGCTTGGATGCTTCTTTTTTAACAGAAAAGGAAAATAATTACAAAGAATAACAACACACAATAAAGCAAACCGGAACAAGATTGTAAACCAACAAGACTCAGACAGGATCCAGAAAGCCCCCTGAGAATGTATAATTCTGATAGGGAAGAGGGAGACTACCTCTTAAGATCTCTGAGTCCTACACGCTACTGAAACCTCTACAGCAGACGTTCAAATGCGGGCTATAGAAGGTTAGGGCGTGGGTTAGACGTGTGCAGGCCTTCTGCAGGCTGCGTGTACCTCTGTGTGTCCCGATAATTATCGTCAAGTAACAGCCAAGGAAAAAATGGTATAAAGAACCAGGTTCCTTACTAGTTCTGACCTAACAGAAAACAGATAAACAAAGAAACTAAAAATCTAATCCTTTAAACTACCCAAAAACCTCAACTAAATCCGGAAACCCTAAGAGTATCTTCCCCAGTGGAGTCGCCAATTCTGTTGTTGGGAAATAATACCCTACGAACTAGCAAGCTAGGGCTAGGCTTGCATGCAGATTTTGACCTTCAAGAAATGACCTTTTAACCTACCACCCCAAAACTTAAACCCCTTTTTCATGATACATGCATGGAAAGGAACTACTAACCTTTTTACTGATGTTTGGTGTAGATCCCCCGTTGCGCTCTTGACTGCTTGCTGGTGCGGCTCCTTCCGAAGTTAACCTGCAATCAAGACAAAACACTATGCATGCATGCTAATTTTCTACTTGAGGGTTAGACATCAAGAATAAATTACACAAACCACATATAACTCATGCATTGGGATGGGAAAAGTATTCTTTTATTATTTTCAAAATGAATCAACTTACAATTTGAAGTCGAGACCGGCCACCGCTCCTTGATCCTGATCCTGGGCTCCTCCTCTTCTCTTGTCCTCCAACTGCTTTGTGTTAATTCTCCTTAGGCTTGAGGAAAGGCTAAAGGGTTGGGACAAATGGATTTGGAAAATGGGCAGAGTTTCTTCGCTATCTTTTTCCTCCTCCAAATGGTACTGCTACCCCTTCTTTTATAGGCTAGAAGGAGCTAGGGTTTTTGATGAACTCTTGGCCATGCATGGCTGGGAATTTCAGTTAACTGACCCATAGCTTTTTGTCCCGTCGGAAAATTTCCTTTTTTTGTGATTCTGAAGGTAAACGCAGGCTGTAGTGGGCCTGCTAGTGTTTACTTTTAGATACATGCGGGCTGTAGTGGGCCAGCTAGCGTGTACTTTTAAAAATGGAGTTTTTAGAAGAAATTTTCAGTAGTTTTTTGGCAAAGAAGGGATATGAGTTGGCCTGATGCCAAGTAAGCATGTGTGGTGCAATTTAGGGTTATAACAATCATGGAGCAAGGTGAAAGTTCTCGAAATGCAAAATCGCAAAGCGCCCAAAAGTTGGGCCCGTGGTCACAACCCGAGGCCACATAGGAGGTGGGCCCAAGGAAAAAGGTAAGCACCCAATGCATGATTGGTGACTCAGGTTTTCAAGGAAGAAATCGTTGTTGGTGGATGCATAGAAGATTTGACCATCGATCTGAATAGGGCCATTTCACAATATCGGGTATCAGGAGATTGTACTCATGCACAATGAAAACCCCCGAAATGTGAAATTGCGATGCGCCCAAGAGTTGGGCCCATGGTGATAGCCCAAGGTCACATGGAAGCAGGTCCAGGAGGAAAGGTTGGTGCCCATAGCATAGAGCCAGCCAAGGTGGAGTTCTAAGGAAGAAATCACAGTCATTGAATGCAAAGAAGATCCAACCATCCATCTGAGTCAGTCGATTTCGCAATATTGAGTATCAAGAGATTGTAGTCAAGTGATGTGAGGGCCCCCGAAATGCGAAATCATGATGCACCCAGGAGTTGGGCCCATGGTCACATCCTGAGGTCACATGAAGGAAAAATGTGATGAAGGAGAAGTTGGCACCAGGAGCTTTGGGAGCACGAAGGAAAGAGTGTGAATTTCATGAGACCTGCATCAAAAGACGAAGATGCCCACGTGAGTTAAAGAACAAGACCATCATGGTTTCAAGGTTCTGGGTTGACTAGAAGGGTCACTAGTAGCAAATGGTAAATCACTAGGCATTGAGTCCTGTCCTGATCCTGATGAAGGAATTAAATGAAAAAGGGAGTCCCTTTCTATTGGTATGAAGTCACTAAATGATTTTTTGAACCGTTGAAACACGCCTTTACGTCTGTCCCTCTGCTCTAGCCTCCCAATTATAATATATATTTCTTTTTTTACTTGGCCACTGCAGAGTTGACAATCGGTATGGTATTGGTTCAAGAGGATGATCTGCTCAAAGAGCATGTGATTTATTACCTGAGCCAAGGCCTGGTTGGGCCGGAACTCAACTATTCCCATGTTGAGAAGCTTGCGTTGCCAGTAGTGCATGTTGGTCGGTTCCGTCATTATATTCTTCTTCGCAAGACCACCGTCATTGCAGTTGTGAATCCATTTAAATATGTGTTGACATGACACGTCATTGATGGAAAGATCAGTAGATGGATTGTAATCTTCTAAGAATTTGACTTGGATTTTGTTTCCGCGAAATCCAAAAAGTTTCTAGTCTTTGCGAAACTTATTTCGTAACTTCCAGTCAAATCAAGTGATATTACGCCCGAAGAATCACCTATTAAAGGAGATATTTTTATGATCACATCTTTGGACCCCTAGTATGGAGATATATTATTCTATCTCTAGACTTTTAAGTGCTCTGCTTCTACTTCTCGCAACAAGAGTTGACAAATTCACCATCAGGCACGAAACTATCTCAAACTCGATGACACTTTGTATCGTCGAGGTGTAGATTTCATTCTTCACTGGTGCCTTATACACGAGGAAGATTTTTTTTTTCTTAATGACTACCACACTGGAGCATGTGGTGGTCATTTGTCTGGGTTGGAAACAACCCAAAAGATTCTACGAACCTGTTACTTTTGGCCTACATTAATCAAAGATTGCGTTGAGTCAGTCAAAAAGTGCCACCTGTGTCAAATATTCTCTCGGAAGATGAGGGCACATCCTACTCCCATGTTTCCCATCATCGTGGTTGGTCCCTTCACTAAGTGGGGGATTCATTTTACTACATTCCACCTGGCTTCAACTAGGGGGCATCATTATATCATCGTAGTAGTAGACTACTTCACAAAGTGGGTCGAGGCTATGCCAACGTTTAACAATGATGGCAAAACAATGACTCTCTTCATTTTTAACCAGATAGTAGCAAGGTTTGGCATGCCGAAGGAGATTGTCACTGACCATGGCAGTCACTTCCAGAACAAAATTATGTCTGAGTTAATATCAAATATTGGGTTAAGGCAAGAACATTCATCACCCTACTACCTGTTATCACATGAACTTGTCAGGGTCCTGTGAGTTGGTGGTTTATACTCGAGTCTATGCCCATGCCCTGTTCTTCTCTCTTTCACAGGACATGTCTTTAAATTTTCCCCTTCAGTCAGGAAATTTGTTTTGTTTGCCCCTTTTTGTTTAAGCACTCATGTCCATTACCTCTGTCACTGATCCTTCTGTTTTCCCAAACCCTTATCCATTCATCCAAGTTTTTATTTTACGCAGGCCGCAACCATGAGAACAAAACACAACACTTAGAGAGGTCTGATATGGACTCAAATCAAGCGAGCGAGAAAGTTCATTTTTCAGCAGAGGAGATTCCATTCGAAGTTCATATTTGCAGCCCTCAAGTGATTAGGATAATAAAGTTACGTGAAGTTTAACATCATACAAAGGTCCAAAGTCACGAGGTCAATCATAGCCGTTGGCATTGGGAAGGGAATGTTGCGAAAGATCAACATTTTGTTGTTTTGGAACTCAAGAAGTGCAGAGGTAAGAGTTGTTAGATCTTGCGAATTCCAAACTCACAAAATGATCTATACCATTCAATTCAGAAGGGCACGTGGTGCAAGATCAACATTTCATGGTTTTGAAACTCGGGAAGTGCATAGGCAGATTCGTAAGGACTCATGAAGTGAAAACTTGCGAAATGATCTGGACCATTCAATTTAGAAGGGAGCATGGAAGAAGATAAGCAAAGTCACAATTTTGTGAGTCAAATATTTCAACATGGAGCAAGGCACAAGTTCCTGAAATTTGAAATCGCAAAGTGCCCAGGAGTTGGGCCTGTGGTCATAGCTCGAGGCCACATAGGAGGTCGGCCCAAGAAAAAAGGTAAGAACCCTGCACATGATTGGTGACTCGGGTTTTTAAGGAAGCAATCGCGGACTTCATATGCATAGTAGATCTAATCGTCGATCTAAATAGGGCCATTTCACAATATCAGGTATCGGGAGATTGTAGTCAAGTGATGTGAAAACCCCCGAAACCTGAAATCACGATGCGCCCAGGAGTTTGGCCCATGGTCATAGACTGAGGTCATATGGAAGTGGGTCTAGGAGGAAATCTTGGCACCCATAGCATAGAGCTAGCCAAGGTGGAGTTTTGAGGAAGAAATCACAACCGTCGAATGCAAAGAACATCCAACCATCCATCTGAGTCAGTCGATTTCGCAATATCGGGTATTCGGAGATTGTAGTCAAGTGATGTGAAGGCCCCCAAAACATGAAATTGTGATGCACCTAGGAGTTGGGCCCATGGTCACAGCTCGAGGTCGCATGTAGGACAAATGCAGTGAAGGAGAATTTGGCACCAGGAGATTTGGGAGCGTGAATGAAAGAGTGTGAATTTCATGAGACCTGCACCAAAAGCCGAAGATGCCTGTGTGAGTTAAAGAACAAGACCATCATGGTTTCAAGGTGCTGGGTTGACTAGAAGGGCCGCTAGAAGTACATGGTAAATCCCTGGGCCTTAAGTCCCATCCTAATATTGATGAAGGAAGTTAATGAAAAAGGGAGTCCCTTTCTGTTGGGACGAAGTCGCTCAATGCTTTTTTGAAGCGTTGAAATGCACCCTTACGTCTGTTCCTCTACTCTGGCCTCCCAATTATAATAAAGATTTCTTGTTGTACTTGGCCTCTACAGAGTTGACAATTGGTATGGTCTTGGTTCAAGAGGAGGATCTTCTCGAGGAGCATGTGATTTATTACCTAAGCTAAAGCCTGGTTGGGCCAGAACTCAACTATTCCCATGTTGAGAAGCTTGCATTGGCAGTAGTGCATGTTGTTCAGTGGTTCTGTCATTATATTTTTCTTCGCAAGACCACCGTCATTTCGGTTGTGAATCCATTTCAATATGTGTTGACATGATGCATCATTGGTGGAAATATCAGTAGATGGATTGTAATTCTCCAAGAATTTGACTTGGATTTTGTTTCCGCGAAATCCAAAAAGTCGCTAGTCTTTGCAAAACTTATTTTGGAACTTTCGATCGAATCAAGTGATGTTACGCCCGAAGAATCACCTATTAAAGGAGATATTTTTATGATCGCATCTTTAGACCACTAGTATGGAGATATACTAGTCTATCTCCAGACTTAAAGTGCCCTGCTTCTACTTCTTACAATGAGAGACGATGAATTCTCCATCAACCAAAAAACTATCTCAAACTCGATGACACTTTGTATCGTCGAGGTGTAGATTGTATTCTTCACTGGTGCCTTATGCATGAGGAAGAAAAAATTGTTCTTAATGAATTACACACTGGAGGATGTGGTGGTCATTTTTCTGGGTTGGAAACAACCCAAAAGATTCTACGAACCAATTACTTTTTGCCTACGTTAATCAAAGATTGCGTTCATTCGGTCAAAAAGTGCCACCCGTGTTAGATATTCTCTCGAAAGATGAGGGCACATCCTGCTCCCATGTTTCACGTCATCGCAGTTGGTCCCTTCACTAAGTGGGGGACTGATTTTACTACATGCCAATTGGCTTCAACCAGGGGGCATAATTATATCATCGTAGTGGTATACTACTTCACATAGTGGGTCGAGGCTATGCCAATATTTAACAATGATGGAAAAACAATGACTCTCTTCATTTTTAACCAGTTAGTAGCAAGGTTATGCATCCCAAAGGAGATTGTCACTGACCATGGAAGTCACTTCCAAAACAAAATTATGTCTAAGTTAACATCAAATCTTGGGTTGAGGAAAGAACATTCATCACTCTAATACCTGTTATCACATGAACTTGTCAGGGTCTTGTGAGTTGGTGGTTTATACTCGAGTCTATGCCCATGCCCTGTTCTTCTCTCTTTCACAAGCATGTCTTTAAATTTTCTCCTTCAGCCGACAAAGTCATTTTGTTTTCCCCCTTTTTTTAAAGCACTCACCTTCGTTACCTCCATCACTGATCCTTATGTTTTCCCGAACCTGTTAGCACTAGAAGTCACCTTTGGATTGTGACAGAGGTAAGCCTAGTACCCATCAATTTATATGTCACAATGAATGAATTTAATGGTGGTCTAATGGACGCGGACTCGGGATAATATCTCTTTAACTCAGAAAAACAGATTGGCATGCACAAGAAAATGAGGTCTCAATCTAACTACAGTCATTAAGTTGTAATAAGGGTGAGTAGGGGGAAGAAATTGTGGATAATGAAGATGTTTGCTATGGAAATCCGGTCTTCCAACAACCTAAAGAGGAAAAAATCATAAGACAAGATTCTATTGGTTCATAGTTTCAAGGAACTGAATGAAATCATCACTGAATTGAGATCAAACATACATCATAATTCAATAAAAATGATCCAACTGGATCCTCCATGCCCGAGTCATTCAACGTTGGGGAAACACAAGACAGAGACTGACTAAAACTAGTGGTGATGTCCCTGTGATCAAACCTACATCACAAAAACATAACTAACCTCGACTAGATCATCCATGCCCAAGTGTTATAACACAGCTATTTACAGAGAGATGGAAAGAAGATGACTTACATTAAACAAGAAGTCTCAGATACAGATACATAACTAGGAAACCAGAGTGTTCATTAAAAGTTTACAAATTGGGAACTTATATCAACCATCAACACCAACAAAATATGAGAATGACTCCTATATACTCAGAACCAAAACCACTGAAACATGCTCGAGCTTCGCATTGAAGGCATTATGTCTGCATGTTTACTGGAAGACTGTGAATGCAGTATCTAGTCAGTTGTGAACTTCAGTCAGATGCAATCACGTTCCATAACGAGCCTGCAAATGAGTTGACCAGTTGACAGTCCTTTCTTGGACTTTTCATTTAGTGTGGAAATGATGTCCAACCACCATCAACTGCTTCAATAACTGCTTCATTTGGATCAGGGAAGGCCCTAGTCAACTCTGCACCTGTAGAACATGGAGGCCCTTGCATTCTTCCATATGGGTCTTCTTTGGGAGTTCACGATGAGATTATCAGGCAGGCATGGAAGATGACGTGATGGCTTGGAGAAATTGGCATGAAGCGGTGAATGGATAGTGACCAAGCGGGGGTGATTGGCACACTTGATGTGGAGATGAGGTGAGAGGTGGCCATGTGGAAAGATGTGGTAGAGGGAAGATAATAAGGAAAGTGCAAATGATGGGATGCTGGCATTGAGATGTACAGGTACAATGGCAGAGTGGTGCGAGAATGTGACGTGGAAGCCGAGGAAGGACTGCAGTGGTAGGCATGGTGGGGAAATTCCACCTAGGTGGAGGTGGGAGGAAGTACACATGGCGGTAGATGATAGGAAGAAGTGAAAATGGATATGACACGGGGGTAAGTGGAGGACAGGTGTTCGCTAATAGAAGGTGTAAGAGGAGTGGGAGATGTGACAGGAAGAGGAGAGAGATGGAGTGGTGGACAGATGGAGAAAGGAGTGACGTCGGTAAGTGAGGGTGGTAAGCAGTCTACTTGGAGGGGGTAGGTAGTGGTAAGAGGTTTTGGCCCTGGGTGGGGGGCGGGGGCGGGTCCAAATTCAGGAGGAGGCACCACAACAGTGAGGGGCCCGCTTTTGAAAACCACCATATCGGACCCCCCCCCTGGTTAAAGGCAGAACATCGAGGGGGGTCCTATATGGATCCTGCGTCGTAGATATAGGCACGTGGATCTCAACCACAAAAATTTACATGCTTCTTATCACGACGTACTCAGGCTCAAGGAACTTAGGATAAGTGATATTTTGTGGGGTTTTTAGCCCGCTTCTTTCCATTTTTTCGCCAAGAGGTCAATTTCTTAGGGAAAAAACCCCCCTTACAAATAAATGTGATAACATTAGGCTCCATTGAGGATGGTTTTCTCCCTGTGAGATGCCAAGAACTCGTTGTATATTTAGTGCCTTACTGTTGGGTTATGGAGTCACTTATTAAAACTGAAAACAAAATAAAACAATATTTACAAAGACATGGGAGCCACTCATGGCTCAATTAAAGAACTTCAAAAAATGCCCATTTATAGGGCCATTAAAAACTTCATCACTTTCCAAATTCTGCAACCTGTAAGTATTATTAGGAAATATATCAGAGATTTTGAAAGGGCGTATCCACAGGGCCTCAAATTTACTGTGCTTACCTTTGTCCTGCTTAGGAGCATCCCATTTTAGTACTAGATTTCCCAGTTGAAAATTTTGTTTTCTCACTTTCCTATCAAAAGCCTGCTTGATCCTTTGTTGATGGTCATGCACTCTGTCCAAAAGTTGTTCCCTCTCCTACTGCACTTCAACCATCTTCAGAATCCTTCTGATCATGTCATTAGGCTCACCCTGGTAGTTCTGAAATAATTTCACCACAGGAAAGGCGAGCTGAGAAGGGAGAACTTCTTTAGTCCCATACACGAGTTGAAAAGGAGAGAACTTTAGAGACCATTTTTTTGTCACTCTGTCATCCCACAGATAAAATTTGAGCTTTGAGTCCCATGCTTTCTGGTTATTTTCTAACAGTCTTTTAATGATTTTAATGAGGCTTTTGTTAGAGGACTCGACCAATCCATTGCCCTGGGGGTAGTATGGAGTAGAATGAATTAATTTGATTCTGAACTACTCACAGAACTAGGTCAATGGTTCAGCCTTGAAATATGCATCATTGTCAGTGAAAATCCTGCTTAGACAACCAAACCTCACTATAATATCCTCCAGAAAACTAATGATCACATTATGAGAAGCACTCCTTGTGGGGATAACTTCTATCCACTTGGTAAAATAATCTATGGCAGTCAAGATCCATCTGTGATGACCACTTGAGGCAGGATGAATTTCCCCAATTAAGTCTAGGCCCCATTGTTGGAAGGGCCCTGGAGCAACCACAGGATTCAAAGAAAGGGACTTTAGCTCCTGCTTCCTCGAGAATTTTTGACACTTGATACATACTCTAACTTTTGCATAGACATCATCAAACAGAGTAGGCTAGAAATATCCATCCCTGAGAATTTTGTAAGTCATCGTTCTCCAGAAGTGATTTCCCCCACACAGACTGTCATGGAAGTAAGAGATAGTATTTTGTGCTTCTTGTGGGTCTAAACATCTTAAGAGCACTCTGTTATAACCCTAAATTGCACCAGACATGCATACTTGACATCAAGCCATCTTACTTGCTATCTTTTCCAACCCATCATTGAAAAAATCTTCTAAAAACCATTGTTTTGAAAGTGTACGCGCCCTACACCACTACTTCCCGTGTACACATGCTTGCTGCATCACTATAGCTCGCGTCAACTCCCAAAAAAATCATGAAAAATGAAAATTGAAAAGGGATACGGGTTTCCAGGCCATTACTTAATCAGTTGACTTCCCATAGACAGTCACCCCAATGGTTACTATCTCTTTTGGCCTATAAAAGAAGGTGTTGGGGCCCCATTCCAAGGGAAGCATGAAAACATAGAAACTCTGCCCATTTCAATATTCCCCCTTTGCCCCAATATTTTGCAACCACATTGTGAGTTTGAGACATAATTCCTTCTTCCTCCTTTGCAAATCCTTGCCATTTCCCTAGAGAGAACTGAAGAGGAGAAGAATATGTGGAAGCAGTTGGTGCATGGTAAAGAGGAGCCTAGGACCGAGTTCGAGGAGTAGTGTCGGTCTCATGTTGTAAACAAATTTTGTGAGATTAATATAAAGAAGTACTTTTTCCCTCCCGCCAAATGATGGCTTAAATATTTATGATTTGTTTACATGTCTTGGTTATGATGTCTAACCCACTAATCCATATGTAGAATGAATGCTTGTAGTTTCTTGTTTGTCTTTTGGTGAATGCAGGTCAACCTTCGGAGGAGACTTGTAGTCGGGAAACAACCAAGCGCAAAGGGATCGACACCGAACGCGGGGTTTAAGGTATGTCTACTAGATCCATCTACTTTGTCTTTTATGTATGATTGTGGGGTAATGACGGGATAGTTGATAAAAAGTAGGAGAATTTAGACGGTTAGCTCTGCCTGCACTTTAGAACCCTGGTGTAGTTCATAGAGGGTTTTTAATGATTTTAATGAGGCTTTTGTTAGAGGACTCTGCCAGTCCATTGCCCTGGGGGTGGTATGGAGTAGAATGAATCAATTTGATTCTAAACTGCTCACATAACTAGATCAATGGTTCAACCTTGAAATATGCAGCATTGTCAGTGACAATCTTGCTTGGACAACCAAAAATCACTATAATATCCTCCAGAAAACTAATGATCACCTTATGAGAAGCACTCCTTGTGGGGATAGCTTCTATCCACTTGCTAAAATAATCTGTGGAAGTCAAGATCCATCCATGCTAACCACTTGAAGCAGGATGAATTTCCCCAATGAAGTCTAGGCCCCATTGTTGGAAGGGCCCTGAAGCAACCACAGGCTTCAAAGACAGGGACTTTAGCTGCTTCTTCCTCAAGAATTTATGACACTTGATACAGGCTCTGACTTTTGCACGGACATCAACGAACAGAGTAGGCCAGAAATATCCATCCCTGAGAATTTTGTAAGTCGTCATTCTCCAGAACTGATGTCCCACACATAGACTGTCATGGAAGTCAAAGATATTATTTTGTGCTTCTTGTGGGTCTAAACATATTAAGATCACTCCCAGGGGATATTTCCAATATAGGACTTGATCAATGAGGCAATATTTAATTGCTTTGAGTTTTAAAGCTCGGGCCCTGCTCCCTTCCATGTCATCAGGGGGATGGAACTTCTGTAAGAAATATATAACGTCCTTCTACCAAGGACATCCTGCTAATGGAGGGTTGGCTTGAGAACTTGCTTCAGATAGCTCATAATGCTGATTTTTTGAGCAAGTGTTGATGAAATTTACCCCCAAAGATTTGCAGTTAGACTCAGCTAGAAAATTGGCTAAACCTTGACCTTTGATCAATTTGGTGGGCTTGATCTCCAGATCGAATCCAAGGATCTTAGCAATCCACCTGCTTCTTTTTCCATCTATGTCTAGTTGGATGAGAATTTTGTTTACAGAAGCTGAAGGAACATACACAATGATCTTGGAGTGAAGAATATAAACTCTGAAAGATTTGAGAGCTTTCAGTAGTGTAATGTCCCCAAGGCCGAGCCCTGTTGTAAATCATATTTGTGAAATGAATTGTAATTATGTTTTTATAGGCTGCTGAACCAAGTTAATATAAGTTGGTGGGATTATGTGATTGTTAGGCCAGAGAGCCTAAGTGTTGAAGGACAAGAGCCTAATGTTGTACATGTAGCTATGCACATTATTAATAAAAATATAAACACCGCCGCATGCAGACCGACCACGATGAATGAGGGATGGGGGACTAAGATTCCACAGAGTGGGAAAGGTATTAGGGGATGGAAGGTGGGAAGAGAGGCTAAGTGTTGAGCCTAGGGGCTTAAATCCTTGGGGAATAATATTAAAATATTATTCCAAAAGACATGTGAATATTATGTTTTATCCTAAGTTATTTTTTGGAAAGACAAACAACTTCCAAATGGAAGGAACACATGCTAAAGGAATGCATGCAGTTGCATGGGTGACAAGTGTCAACCCAGGTGCATGCAAATAAAATGGCTGAGATGAGCCGTGATGGGGGTTCTGCCTCCATTCCACTCGACCGTCTAAACGTGAATGATATGACCCCTGCAAGAATACCCTGGTGCATCCATGAAAGCCAAAAAAGCTTGTGTTGATTTATGAGATAGCCAGTACATCCTCTGTCTGAACAGTTTTGAGCCTATGTGTGGGATCTCTTTACACTTGGTGCAATCCCGAAACCAAAACCGTGAGTCTATCCCATGATTGCAGAGCCTGTTTGGGAAGCCCGTGTCTATTTTCCCAGTTGGTTGTTGTGGCCATGTAGTGCTAGACTACGCGTGGCTTACTGGCCAGTGTGAGTTCATGCTTAGCCTATGTGTAACCTCTCTCTAGGTGAGGGAGGTGATTGTTGTTGGAAGAGGCAGGTTTTCAAGCCTGTGAGAAACTCTCTCCTGGTGAGAGAGTTTGATGGGAAGTGGTTTCTTCCAGAGAGTGTCCAGCACCAGCTTCCGGCTCTGATACTTCCTGATATGGAATGTTTTCGAGACCCAGAGAGGGAGGTGTAGCACCGATGGACTGTTCTTGTGAAGGTGTATACTCCCGGGTGGAACAAGCATGTGGGGAATGAGATTCTGGGAGTAGTGGGCGTAAGATGGCATCCTGGGAAGAATCCTTCCAGTTGTTCTGTGTTGTTTTCCTTGTAACCTCAGCCTAGCCTAGGATTCCTTGCCTTGGGGTGGAGCTTAGTCCTAGCTCGGCGGTGACCCACTACTGAGCTTGATGAGCAACCTGGTCTAAGGTTGGGAGGTTTGTGGAAGGCCTGCATGTGATTGGTGGAATTACCACTGTTTCAAAGATAAGTACCAAATGATGTTTTAATTATGTTTCTGCATGTCTGTGTATTTATATTTATCATGTATTCAACTGTGCATATGAATTAATGTTAAAGCCATTGATTATTTATAATAGCAATAATTCTTATATTTAATCTGATTTTAAACGTGTTTCATTTGCTTAAATGCATGTCTTATATATAGAATTAAGTATGAGATTGTTGTTCCGCAAAGTAGCACCTACTTGGCCAATGGGTTGGATGACGACCCGAAATGGGGGCGTTACAGAATGGTATTAGAGCCAAGGTTTCGACGCTGAGCCTAGATGGGCCAGTTGAGTGGTCTTTGGACCGAGGGTTTGAGAAGAAATTGTGTCTGGAGGACCAATTTCAGACCTTTGAATGTGCTTGAGTGTCAATGAGTTACTTGACCGTGTTACCAAGCTCAGGAGGTGTAGCGGTGTTATGAAACCATAGCCAGAGTGGCATCTGGCCACAGTGAGAGAGGACTCCACACGAGAAGTGTTGGAGCCTTAGGATTTGTTCGGGAGGGAAGGTGAACCCTCGTGACCATCAGACCTGGAAAACGTGTGTAGGGTTTAAAAACCCTTTGGATTTGCACATGAAAGCGGAAATAGCGACACGTGAAATCCCGAAACGATCTACACCATAGATCGTAAGTGACCATCGGATCAAGTGGAAGAGTAGACAACAATTTCAGAATTTCAGCAAATGGAAGTTTGAGATGTGTGGATGCACGAACTGCTAATGCCCAAAACCCCAAAATGCCGAAAAGATTTTCTCCGTAGATCTAAAAGAAGTCTAACCGTTGGATTTCCTTGGAATGGACGTGGACACATGGGTGTGCACCATGTGCCAGTGAGTCAACAAGACAAGCGAGAATGGTGGGACCCGATGACATCGCCAAAGGTGATGTTGACCCTCCTAAACATGCCACGTGCCACCATGATTAAGGGCGGAAACTATACTGTGGGCCCAGAGAGTAAAGTAAATTAGAATTTCAGAATTCGAGAGTTGGAGTGACAAGGGGTTGAGAGTCTCGTGGACCGAGACCCCGAAGCTAGATGTCCCAAAAGAGAGTGTGAGAGCCTCGTGGACCAAAACCCCAAAACCTGAAGTCCCGAAGTCTCGAAATTTGTAGAGCTGTCAGAGCTTAGAAAACTTTGTGAAGTCAAAACGTTTTCTCACTCACGTTGTTTTATGAATATTGTGATTTTGTTAAGGGTTTAAGGCTTGACAAACTTCGGTTGACTGCACGTTATGTGTGTAGAGTTCAGCAAGTGTCATGACAGCTGAAAACTGATGCCGAGTATGGAATTGGAAGAGGTGCAGATTGCCTCTGAAACAAAGGACGGAAGGGTAGGAAGGAATGTCAACCTGGGAGTTGAAGGGTCGAACTCCAATGGGCACGGAAGAGAATTGGATAAGGAAGGCCTTAGATGAAACTCATTTAAATATTGCAGAAAAATGCCCAGGGTCGTTGAGTTGATAGTCGAAAGCTCATGAGAGTCAGGGATCAACAGGGTGAATTCAACTTAAAAATTTTGAAGAGCCTGGAAAGAATAGAAAGGAAATTGGAAAAGGGGAGTGACTCAAGCAAGACAAAGAGTCGCAGGACCCTGAGAAGAAAAGAAGATGAAGAAGTGTCAGGACCCCTGAGAGAAAAAGAAGATCGAGGAGTGGTAACAGACATCATTGTCACTCCCCAAAACATTTCGGTAAGGAAGCACACAGTAGTTCAAGCCCATCTCCTACCAGAAAGCACAAGAGATATGGGATGGATGAATTGAAAGGGGAGATGAATAAGATTAAGCCTCCTACATTTGATGGAGAACATAAGAAGGAGGAAGATGCCGAAACATGGTTGCTTGGCATGAGGAAATATTTCCAACTGCAGAATTATTCCTCTCATGCAGAAGGAAGAATTGCGATGTATCAACTAAAAACAAAAGCATCCATGTGGTGGGATCAGTTTGTGCAGGTGCAACACATTAGAGAGAAAGATATCACTTGGAAGGAGTTCAAGAGGTATTTCGAGAAGAAATACCTGAATAAAAGATACTATGACAGAAAGATGAAGGAGTTCTTCGAACTCAAGCTAGGAAACATGACCATTGATGAATACGAACRCAATTTCTTAGAACTACTGAAGTATSTTCCATTCATCAAGGATGAGGCTATCAAGATTCAGAGGTATCTGAGTGGATTGCCACCTGCCATTTGTGACAATATTCARTATGATGATCCTAAGACTATGGAAGAAACAATAAGAAGGGATAAATGCTTATATGAACAACAAAGAGAAAAGCCTACCTTTCAGAAGGCTTGGGATGACCAGAGGAAGTTTAAGAAGGAACAGAGACAAAAGGGAAACCAACCTCCTTTTTTCAGAAATAATCCTCAAGGACATCCATCATTTAGAGAGCCGAGAATGGCTGAAGTGGGGGAACAAAGACAGAGACATACGCTCATTCAGTGTTGGGGTTGTAAAATGGCAAAGAAAGAGCTATCCATACTGTTCAACAAGCTGAAATAGTGGAGGACATGGGAAACAGAATGCCAAGGATCTACGCATCCCTAGACAACAAGCAAGAAGAATTTCAATCGCACATGATTGAAGTGGAAGGTATGATTAACAATTGACCATTTAGTATTTTAATCAATTCAGGGGCTAGCCATAGTTATGTAGATCCTAGGGTGGTGGAAAGTTTGCATTTATCAAGAAGAAAACATGAAAAGTCTTGGTTAGTGCAGTTGGCTACAGGAACCAAGAGGAAAGTCCCTGAGTTGGTGAAGTCCTGTCTTGTGGACATGAAATGACTGAGCATGAAGGCTGAATTGAATATTCTGCCTTTAGGATCTTATGACTGTTTAATTGGAATGGACTGGTTGGACTAGCACCATGCCCTCCTGGAATGTCGTAATAAGAGGTTTACATGCCTGGATGAGGAGGGGAATCGAAAAATAGTCCAAGGGATTCCTAGAGTTGTGGTTGTTAGAGAAATCTTAGCCATGCAGCTGAAGAAGTGCTACAAAAAAGGATGTCAATTATTTGTAGCCCATGTGGAGGAAGCATCCATAGATGAAGTCTCAAGGATTGGATACCATGAGGTACTCACAAAGTTCAAAGATGTATTTCAGGAGGTACCTGGACTATCTCCGAAGAGAGACATCGATTTTTCTATAAATTTGACACCTGGAGCAACTCCAGTGTTGAAAGCTCCTTATGGAATGAGTACGATAGAGCTAAAAGAGTTACAATTGCAGCTTGAAGAGATTCTAAAGAAGGGGTATATTCACCCCAGTGTGTCACCTTGGGGTGCCCCGGTCCTGTTCCTGAAGAAGAAGGATGGGACGTTGAGGCTGTGCATTGATTTTCGACAGTTGAACAATTTAACTGTCAAGAACAAGTATCCTCTGTCGAGGATCGATGATATTTTCGATCAGTGGAAAGGTGCGAAAATATTTTCGATGATAGATCTTAGATCAGGATATCACTAGGTAAGAATAAAGGATGAGGACATTAGCAAGACCGCCTTTAGAACAAGGTACAGTCATTACGAGTTCACCGTGGTGCTGTTTGGACTGTCAAACACACCTGTTGTATTTATGTGGTTGATGAATGGGGTATTCAGGGACTATTTAGACAAGTTTGTCATAGTCTTCCTGGATTACATCTTGGTTTATTCCAAGTGAGAGGAAGAGCATGAACAACACCTAAGAATGGTTCCGCAAGTGTTGAGAGAACACCAACTGTATGCTGTTGTAGGAAAATCTCCCTGCGGACAGGTAGATCACCTCTAAGAGCTTGACCTTAACTTTAAGACAGAAAATTCTTAACGTGGACACTGAATTCCTTTCAAATCTATCCAAACTAACACATGAGAAGGAAGGATAACAGAAGTACTTCTTTATCGACGTTTGTTCCTACACACTCTGAGTTGCGCTTCGATCCTTTGCTCCTTGCTGAATCCTGTGGACAAACAAGATATGACTACTTTCTACTCTATTGATATTAGCTTGTAAACAGATCTATCTATCAACGATAATTTCATGTAACATTAGACACAAACTAGAAAGAAATAGGCCAAGCGTGTCATATTGATGAGAATAACGACAACAGTACTTACAATCATAGATGTGAATGCGACAGCTTCGTCAAGTCCCCTTCGTCTAACCCTTGCTCGAAAGATCCACAACCTGGGTAACAGCAGCTTAACTGATCACTCTCCTTTGGCTAACTGTGTGTTTCCTATGAGATCATAGGTTTCATGCTAGCAATTCCTCCCCCTTCCCACCATCATAGAGCTTGCTTATATAGGTTGAGAGGAGCTTAACCTCTTGAGTTATCTTTAGAACAAGTGGGGAACCTCTTGCTTGGATCAGGGATCTCATGATGAAACCAAGAATTTGAATGCAACTGCCTTCTAATCTTGAAATATCCTCCCCTTATTCTCCTCAACGGGCCAACAACTGCCTCAGATTAGGCAGCGCTCCTGAAAAGGGGTATCAAAGTGTTGAAGCGCTCCCTGAGTAGCTTAAGGGAAGCGCCAGCGCTGCAAAAGTGAGCAGCGCTCCTTCAGAAGGGCAAGAGAGCGTTATAACACTCCCTGAAGCCTTGTAGGGGGCACCAGCGCTCCTGAGGCTGATATAGAGGAGCGCTCCCCCTCAAAACCTTTGTTTTTGAGCTCTTTTCAGGTGTGAAGAGTCCCTTGACTTCAGTTAACCAATTCTCCTTCTTCAAACCAAGTACATGAGATGTTTTAAGTGCCTCATAAGTGTCGTCATTAAGGAAATATGCTTGAATAGGGTTTGTGACACTTATGGACAACTTGCGACACTTGCAAAAGTTGTAAGGAAGATGCGACACTTACAACAATTGAGAGAAACGTGCGACACTTATCCAGTTGAGTAAATTTGACATGTAACAAAATGCCCCCCAAAGTATGAAGTTAGAAGATGCGAACTGATGACTGAAATACTTTGTAGACATTCAAGCAAGGGTATAGACTTGGAGAACTTGACGGAAGCTGCACACAAACATCCAACAAATATCATGACATGTTTCAAAACCCAAGGCAAGCATACCTATGCTTGGGTGATCAAGACTTGCGAGATATGGCCTCCATAAAATACACTGCGGATCCATAATAGTATTGATAAGAAGGTATAGCCACCAAAAATACAATGTGGATCTAGTCGTAGCCACAAAGAATACACAGTGGATCTATGAGATGACAAGACATAGCCACGACCAATACAAGGTGGATCTATGTAACAGTGTACGTGTTCTTTGTGCAATGGAGATTCTTTTGTAGCCTGGGCAAAGCATATATCAAAGTGGTTTCTCAACCTAGGGTATTCTTACCAATCCCGACCTGGTACGATTCTAACCATGTGAATGGATGTCTTGATGTCGAACATGGAAGAAACCACTTGATTACTGGTCAATGGTGTGAACCGTTAATAAGTGCGAGGGAGATCACCATTAATGTCGATGATTCCCAAGGTACCCTAGTACATTCCAGCGAATGTGAATAGATGAGATAAGGTCAAACATCCATGGAATCGTTCGATCAGGGGTCAATGATGTAAACCCACTGTCGATCATGAGGAGGCCTGCCATTAAGGCATGCAGGTCCCAAAGTACTAACTGGTTTCTAAGTCTGATTCCTAGATAATGTGTTGAAGTCGACAGGAATAGACTCATCGAGGGAGGGCCTTGATGTATCCCCCATCAATGACATGAAATAGACATGGGGATGTAGTTTGACAGATCAAATGGACACGGACTGACACAGGTTTTGAGGCAAGATATTTGGGATGGTTGACTCTTGAGGCGGATACTTCCCTTGAACATTGAGGCACAATAGCAAAACATGACACGGACCAAAACTATGCAGTGGATACTGTGACTTGCGTCGGGTAACCCAAAGAAGTGAAAGGATCTCAGAGGATTGGATTAGTGCAGAGGTTCAGCGGATTATGATATGTGCAAATGACAAAGTGCCGTGTTCAAGGGCGACTCTAAGAAGTGCTGGATGATGTTCTCAAGAGACTGCTTGGCTTGTTCCTTTAAATGTTTTTCCCCATCCAGATAGACGAGTACCTCTTTTTGATTTTAATGAGCTCGAGGAGGATAACACATGCTCGATATAACTCACCTTCGGTAAGTTCCTCTTCCTTTGTTTAATGAACCGGAAGAAGTAAGGGTTCGGTCCCATATGGGTCTATCGATGTGTGCTTTTATGAGTCCAAAGACAGAAAACTTGAAGGTTTTTCGG
>ML822727.1:0-35794 GCA_009831015.1 Picea engelmannii | reverse complement strand
CATCATAGGGGATTTGTTAAGGGTAGGTGATTTCAAGCCTTTCCAACAGGCTAGAGACATGACACAGGTAGAGGCTCCCTCATCCAGAATAGTTCGATGGATTTGTTGGTTGTGAACAACAACATCGATTTGGAAAGCTAGTTTGTGGGAGAGTCGCGCTTGATGGTCATCTAGATTAAACGTGAGGTTGTTTGATGACTCAGGATCAAAAGTGTTGATAGTGGCTAAGAGCATTCTACATTGCCTGGGACAGTGTTGTAGAACTTCCAAGGTGGACATAGCGCACGGTGCCTGGGCCAAATCTTCTACAATATTGTAGTTTTGGGTTGCCCGTGAGTTAGGATTGAAAGTAGATTTCTGGATGGTGCTCTTAGGAGGGCGTAAGATGGAGTCAAAATATGGTTTCTCAATCTGGAGTGGCTCGGATGGTGGGATAACAGATGGAGGATTAGCAGAGGATGGCAACGGGTCCAGGGGGGAACCATTGGCAATCTTCGGTTTATCAGGTTTAACTGGCGTGTCATATGTCCTGGAGCGGGTGGTTAGGTTAACCCCATTAAACATGTAGATGTGGGCACTTGTTGAGGTCTCATCGTGGGGTTGGTTGGAACTGCCCCTCGGCGTGGGGGTTTCTGCAACCAAGGATTGTTGCTGGGGAAAAGGCTGAGTAAGCACAACGGGTTGTGAATTTCCCTTAAAAAGTTTGGCCACTTCATCGCGATGTGGGTGGTATCGAGTGTAGTGATTGTCTCCACAAATGAGACATGGGAATTTCGATTTTCGTTGTGGTTGTTTTTCGGCAGCAGGGGTTTGTGGTTGGGTTTTTGGTTGTTCGTTGTTATTTTTTTTCTTTGGTTTATTCTTAGATTTCTTCTTACCCCCAAGTTGTTGTGAAGGGGTTGATTGGACCACATTCACATCAGAGACTTGAGTTTGAAGGGGGGTAGAAGAGGGTGTAGCTGGGCTAGGAGCGGCCGTCGAAGCGGGCCGCTGAATTGTTCCAGTTGACTGGGTCGTAGATTGAGTTTTGATAGAGCCAATAACTCCATCCGTGTGGGAAGTAGATGATGGTTTGGATGGATCGTTAGTGGCACGGGTAGCATTCGGTATCAACTCATATAGAGTACCGGATTGTGAATAGACTAAGTCTAAGTATTGAGCTCAGGCAATGGCCTCTTCCTCGGTGACTACACCACCCATGGCAACATCACGTACGATCTGGGGTAACAATGATTTAGTGAACCATTCTGCTAACAATTGGTCAGGAATGACCACTTTGATTAGCCTTCGTCGTCGTCTCCATTCATGGATATGATCGGAGATATGTACAGAAGTTGTCTGGCGAAGGGAGGTTAATAGTTCAGTTCCCGTCTCGTATCGAATGGGCAGTTGAAAGTGCATGAGGAAGGACATGGCAAGGGAGTTGAAATCGTGAAAAGATACGCGTGGTAATTCAATATACCATTTTTCTATGGAACCCGTAAGTGTTCATTGGAAAAGATGCAACTGAATAGAATCGTCCATGAGGGAGTTGGATGAGCACCACAAATGGAACATCATCACGTGGTTGTTTGGGTCTTCTCCGACCTTTCCGTCAAATTTTGGGACATCAGAAGGAAGTTTAGCTAGAATAGCTGGCCAAACCGGAGAATGATAAATAGGATCATTCATTAACCGAGACAAGTCTGGAAGATCCAGGGTAGCCAGAAAAGGTAGTTGTCGGTTAATTTGTGGGTAATGTTGGTGTGGTAGAGGAACACCAGTGGGGCCCATTACTGGGTTATGCGGATAATTATAACTAGTGGGCCCTCTCATGTGAGGTTGGTTTTGACCAGAGTACACAGGGTTTGAATTGTTTTGAGAAACATGTGTGAGCGGAGGATAACCGGATGGGTTTTGCGGGTTATAGGTTGGGTTTGGCATTTGTCCATAAGGGGGTTGTTGCAGAATCTGAGCATTTTGTCCTGTCGAGAACTGTGGGTTTCCTTGAGAAAGGACGTTCCACGGATTAGGTGTGGCAGACACATTTTGTCCGTGTGGCTGATGGTAGACTCCGAATTGAGGTTGCCCCCCAGCATGAGGGTGCCCCCCGAATGGAATTTGTCCTCCGGTGGGAGGATGCCCCCCCAGCTTGGGGTAGAGTTCCCAGTATTTGAGAACCAGACGTAGATGACTGACAGATGCCGCTAAGTGGGTTAAGACCACCAAGATCGGTCCCTCCGGGTTGTTGGATAGGTATGGAACTTCCCGGTATAACTTGGTTTTTAGTTTGGGAAGTGGTGGAAATGGAGGCATTCAGTTCCCTAAATCCAAAAGGGAGTGTATGTCTTGGTGTTACAGGTGTGCCAATCGCAGCTTGAGTAACCACCGCATTACCAGCAGGGATAGTCAGAATGTGTGGGGCCATCATAAATTGGGCCGTCTGGAGGGGAATAGTAGACCTTGGTCCAACAGACTGTATGTTCAGACCAGTGGGTGGGGTGGCTATAAAAGTGGTGGTATCGGTAAAGTGATTTGGAGTTACAGTGTAGGAAAAAGGTACGTTGGCACCTTCTACAATTCCATAAAGATCTTGCACCAAGCACGGTGGACTTCGAACAATGTCTGCAGTCCAAAAAGGGTCATCAGGTAAAGGGTTTTGATGAGACCCGACCGAAATGTCAGAAGGATTGATGACAACAAATTCTCCATTAGAATTCAGGTGGAGGATATGTCGTTCATATCCCTCCAGAATGCGGTAAGCTTCCGGAGACTCCGAGACAATTCGAAAATTCTCCAAAGGAGTGGGAACTTCTTCCTGGGAAGTTGTAGTGTTTTGAACCTCGCTCTGTTGAGGAGATTCCTCCATAGAATGAGGGGGTAAAGGGGTGTTTCCTTCCATATTTTCTAGAGTAAGTCCCTGTAGCCTCCGCGAACGGCGTGGAGGGTCGATGTTGGCAAAAAAGAGTCGGCGAAAAAGATCTATGGCCAACTACCGAAAAGAAATAGCATACGCTAATAAAAATATAAGAATCACAACCAAGCAAACATGACCTTATTTTGATGACCGTGCTAGTTGGTGATGAAATCCAACGTCGCTTGATCAAGTCCATAAGGGGCGGGGATAGGGTGGAATAGTTACAATGGCGACCTGCTTAACGAACTTACGCCTTGGTGCAAGCTTCCACACATTAATTGTGGATTTACCCTCCAAGGAGCCTGAGTTGGTTTGACCAATGTCTGCTCCAGGTACACTAAGACTTCCCGTCACCGTCACCTTGTGTAAGAACCTAAATATTATGGCCACTAAGGTTACCAATTCGCAGTCATCCCATGGGCAGGAATAGTCGACAGTTCGACTAGAATGTACGGGCAGGGTATCGAGCCCGAAATCAACTAGAAGGCTCCCATGCAGTAATTATGGATTTACCTTGAAGTGACCCCCATAATACGATCTGAACACCACAATCAGTTAAACCACAGAGGGTTAGTCCCCGTAGCTCACCCGAATGCGACCTCGTGCGTAAGCCCTGTGTTAGAGGGGGATCCCAGGCAGACTTATACGATGATTGGATTTGACTCTCCCTAACTCAGGATGCTACTGTTTGTTTTGGAAACTTTGGAGAGTTATGCTCACAACCCTAATCCAAAGTACTAAGCCTAATCTACTATTGGTGGAGGATCCTAGAAAAGACAAAGTTCTAGATAACTTTTAATTAGCATTGATTTTATGGCTTTTCTTTACGCAAAAGGGGTGCATGGAAGTGAAACGAATGGAATTATGACTCAATCCCAAAAATACATTAAACATGATAAGCAGTCATTTCTTTTCGATGAACATCTATCTAAGGGAGAGAGAGAGTTCTTTTCACTAACAAGCATGAACAAGGAATGTCCTCAAACAATTATTTTACTCAATCAAATCCCGATGTAATGATTAAACTTTTGAGATACCTTCTAACATGCATAATCAATCATGAAGATGTTTTTCATTGTCTGCATACGAATAATGATCAATTCAACACGATGCTTTTCTTGCTAATTATCTTCTCGTATGAATGAAAATCAAACTAGTACAAGCAAAAGTCATACAAACAATACACCCTTTGTTGCAATCAAAACAAAAAGAGAAAGAAAATAAACAATCAAAGAGAAAACAAACTTCACACCCAAAAGAAAAAGTTGAAGAACAATGACCTTGACTAAAATCAATATGAAGAGATTTGTAGGCCTTTGATGACCTTCACCAGGGTTTTTACTCAGCTGAACGGAGAGAAAGACAATGCATGGGTTTCGGACTTCAATCAGCAGAAAAACTCAATAACAATAGTGAAGAAGGCTACAAAATCCAAATAGTAAGATGTTTGTTCTTCAAGCAAAAGACAGATGCCAAGGCTGAAAGAGAAGGAGCATTGACTCACTAGGTTACTCAGCAAGAGAGACACAGAGGGAAACCCAGAAAAAGCAATTCTAGAAGGTTTTCTGGCCAAAAAGGGGCTGGCGCTCTGTTTCCAAAGGTAAGGAGCATTATAGAACTCTGTGCAAATCTATTAGGGAGCGCTGGCACTCTGTTAACACTAGGACAGGGGCCCCAGGTTCAAAAACTCCCAGAAATGTAAAAAAATTCAAAAAATTGCAAATCAATTTCGACAACTATGTTGAGTATGATGGGTTGGGGAGACAATCAGCTCATGAAACCAATCTAAAGAGGAGTGAACCAGGTCTGAAACAATCAAGGGGTAGAACAAGGTCAATGAGGAGGAATCAAAACAAGAAGTTTTGATTTGAGGCTATCTCCCCAGCGGAGTCGCCAGTTTCTGTTGTAGGAAAATCTCCCTGCGGACAGGTAGATCACCTCTAAGAGCTTGACCTTAACTCTAAGACAGAAAATTATTAACGTGGACACTGACTTTCTTTCAAATCTATCCAAACTAACACATGAGAAGGAAGGATAACAAAAGTACCTCTTTATCGACATTTGTCCCTGCACGCTCCGAGTTGCGCTTCGATCCTTTGCTCCTTTCTAAATCCTGTGGACAAACAAGATACGACTACTTCCTACTCTATTTATATTAGCTTGTAAACAGATCTATCTATCAACGATAAGTTCATGTAACATTAGACACAAACTAGAAAGAAACAGGCCAAGCGTGTCATATTGATGAGAATAACGACAACAATACTTACAATCGTAGATGTGAATGCGACAGCTTCGTCAAGTCCCCTTCATCTAAAAATTGCTTGAAATATCCACAACCTGGGTAACAGCAGCTTCACTGATCACTCTCCTTTGGCTGACTATGTGTTTCCTATGAGATCATAGGTTTCATGCTAGCAATTCCTCCCCCTTCCCACCATCATAGATCTTTCTTATATAGGTTGAGAGGAGCTTAACCTCTTGAGTTATCTTTAGAACAAGTGGGGAACCTCTTGCTTGGATCAGGGATCTCATGATGAAACCAAGAATTCAAATACAACTGCCTTCTAATCTTGAAAGATCCTCCCCTTATTCTCCTCAACGGGCCAACAACTGCCTCAGATTAGGCAGTGCTCCTGAAAAGGGGTATCAGAGCATTGTAGCGCTCCCTGAGTAGGTTAAGGGAAGCGCCAGCGCTCCAAAAGTGAGCAGTGCTCCTTTAGAAGGGCAGGAGAGCGTTATAACGCTCCCTGAAGCCTTGTAGGGGGGCGCCAGTGCTCCTAAGGCTGATATAGAGGAGCGCTCCCCCTCAAAACCTTTATTTTTGAGCTCTTTTCAGGTGTGAAGAGTCCCTTGACTTCAGTTAACCAATTCTCCTTCTTCAAACCAAGTACATGAGATGTTTTAAGTGCCTCCTTAGTGTCATCATTAAGGCAGTATGTTTGAACAACGTTTGCGATACTTATGGACAACTTGCGACACTTGCGAAAGTTGTAAGGAAGATGTGACACTTACAACAATTGAGAGAAACATGCGATACTTATCCAGTTGAGTAAATTTGACGTGTAACATATTCCAAATTGAGCAAATTCTCATTTTATCAAAGGAAGATCCATTACTTGGGGCAGATTATTTCAGAGGAAGGGATCGTCGTGGATCCTCAGAAGGTTGAGGCCATCTGAGAATGGTCAGTGCTAAGGAATGTGGTGGAAGTTAGATCCTTTATGGGTATAGTGAGCTATTACAAAAGGTTTATCACAGGATTCTCAAAGATAGCTCACCCTATCACTTCCTTGCAAAGGAAGGAGAAAAAATTTCAGTGGACTGAAGAGTGTGAGAATAGTTTCTAGCAATTGAAGCAGCTGTTAACCAACACTCCAATCTTGAGGATTGCAGATCCAAATATGAATTTTGTGGTGTGCACATATGCGTGTAAGGAAGGGTTGGGAGGAGTTCTCAGCCATAATGGATTTGTAATCTATTATGAGTCCAGGAAGCTGAAAGAGCATGGAGAGAATTATGCCACTCACGATTTAGAACTGGCAGCAATCATCCACACTCTGAGGAAATGGAGACATTACCTCATGGGAAGGAGTTTTGAACTCAGAAAGACCATAACAGTCTGAAATATTTGTTTGGTCAGCCGACTTTAAATGCTAGACAAAGTAGGTGGCTGGAGTTTCTATGTGAATATGACTTTGATATCAAGCATATCAAGGGGAAGGAAAACAAGGTGGCTGATGCACTCAGCAAAAAAGTGCATGAATTACATGTTATAGCCATTAGCATGTACAGGACTGATATCAAGGGTAGAATTTTGGAAGCTTCAAATGATGATTTGCAGTACAGAGACTTAGTAGCAAAGCTACAACAGCGTGAGAGACCAAATAAAGAGGGAAATTAAACCTTGGAAGCTGATGGAATACTTCTGTATAAAAACAGAGTGTATATACCCAATGTCCAGGAATTGAAACTTGTGATTCTAAAAGAAATGCATGACGTGACTTATGCTGGACACCCTGGATATCAGAAGACTGTGGCAGTAGTCAAAAGCCATTACTTTTGGTCGGGTATGAAGAGAGAGAACGCTGAATACATCACCAGATGTATGAGTGCCAGAAAGTTAAAGCTGAGCATAGGCACCTAGCACGGTTGCTGCAACCTTTGCCCATTCCTGAATGGAAGTGGGAAGTGGTGACCATGGAGTTTATTACAGGATTGCCCAGAACAAGCAAGCAGCATGATTCGATCATGGTTGTGGTGGACAAGCTTACAAAAGCTGCCCATTTTATTCGACTGAAAACCACTCACAAGGCAACAAATGTTTTTGATATCTTCTTAAAAGAAGTGGCACACTTGCACGAAATTCCTAAAACGATTGTGTCTAATAGGGACCCAAAATTCACCTTGAATTTATAAAAAGGAATGTTCAAAGGATTCAGAACGAATATGAATTTTAGTACAGGGTATCATCCCAAGTCTGATGGACAGACAGAGAGGGTGAATAGAGTAATAGAGGACATGATGAGAATGTACGTGATGGACAAACCATCAAGATGGGAAGACTACCTGCATTTGGTAGAATTTGCCTACAATAATGGGTATCAAGATGAGCCCATTTGAAGCACTTTATGGAAGAAAGTGAAACACTCCAGTGAGCTAGGATAATCTAGCTGACAGAGCAGTATTTGGGCCAGAGTTTCTCAAGGAGATGGAGGACCAAATGATAAAAATTAAATAGAATTTGAAAGCTGCCCAGGAAAAGAAGAAAAGTTATGCTGATAAGAATAGAACCCACAGAGAATTCAAAGTGGGTGATCATGTTTTCCTGAAAGTTAAAACTAACAGGAGTTCCCTGAAGCTGGGAAGTTGTGCCAAGTTGGCAGCCAGATTTTGTGGGCCATTTGAAATTCTGGAAAGGATTGGGCAAGTTGCATATAAGCTTGCATTACCTGCATCTATGATTGTACATAATGTGTTTCATGTTTCATTGCTTAAGAAATATATACCTGATTCTAATCATGTTATCGATTGGAATGTGATTCAGGTGGAACTAGAAGGTGTCCTGCAAGTGCATCTTGTGTGCATATTGGATAGGAAAAATAAACAGCTCCGAAATCGAGCTATAGGGCTTGTAAAGGTCCAGTGGACCTGGTACGGTCCTGAGGATGTGACATGGGAGCATGAAGATGTTATGCGGGAAAAGTACCCGCATCTTTTTGAAGATTTTGTAAATCTCGTTGATGCTTTGTGAAAGTTGCACTAAGGATAGTGAAAAAATAAGGGAGGGGGATTGTAATGTCCCCAAGGCAGAGCCCTGTTGTAAATCATATTTGTGAAATGAATTGTAATTATGTTTTTATAGGCTGGTGAGCCAAGTTAATATAAGTTGGTGGGCTTATGTGATTGTTAGGCCAGAGAGACTAAGTGTTGAAGGCCAGGATCCTGATGTTGTACATGTATCTATGCACATTATTAATAAAAATATAAACACTGCAGCGTGTAGACCGACCACGATGAATGAGTGATGGGGGACTAAGCTTCCATAGAGTGGGCAAGGGATTAGGGGATGGAAGGTCGGAATAGGGGCTAAGTGTTGAGCCTAGGGGCTTGAGTCCATCGGGAATAATATTAAAATATTATTCCAAAAGACATGTGAATATTATGTTTTATCCTAAGTTCTTTTTTGGAAAGACAAGCAACTTCCAAATGGAAGGAACACATGCTGAAGGAATGCATACAGTTGCATGGGTGACAAGTGTTAACCCAGGTGCATGCAAATAAAATGGCTGAGATGAGCCGTGATGGGGGTTCTACCTCCATTCCACCCGATCGTCTGAACGTGAATGGTCTGACCTCTGCAAGAATACCCTAGTGCATCCCTTAAAGCTGAAAAAGCCTGTGTTGATTTCTGAGATAGCTGGTACATCCTCTGTCTGAATAGTTTTGAGCCTATGCGTGGGATATCTATACACTTGGTGCAATCCCAAAACCAAAACTGTGAGTCTATCCTGTGATTGCAGAGCCTGTTTGGGAAGCCCGTGTCTGTTTTCCCAATTGGCTGTTGTGGCCACGCAGTGCTGTACTACGCGTGGCTTACTGGCCAGTGTGAGTTCATGCTTAGCCTATGTGTAACCTCTCTCCAAGTGAGGGAGGTGATTTTTGTTGGAAGAGGAAGGTTTTCAGGTCTGTGAGCAACTCTCTCCTAGTGAGAGAGTTTGCTGGGAAATGGTTTCTTCCAGAGAGTGTCCAACACCAGCTTCGGGCTCTAAGAATTCCTGATCCGGCCTGTTGTCGAGACCCATAGAGGAAGGTGTAGCACCGATGGACTGTGCTTGTGAAGGTGTATACTCCCAGGCAGAACAAGCATGTGGGGAATGAGAGTCTGAGAGTAGTGGGTGCAAGATGGCATCCTAGGAAGAATCCTTCCAGTTGTTCTGTGTTGTTTTCCTTGTAACCTCAGATTAGCCTATGATTCCTTACCTTGGGGTGGAGCTTAGTCCCAGCTCGGGGGTGACCCACTGCTGAGCTTGATGAGCAACGTGGTCTAAGGCTGGGAGGTTAGTGGAAGGCCTGCATGTGGTTGGTGGAATTACCACCGTTTCAAAGATAAGTACCAGATGATGTTTTAATTATGTTTTTGCATGTCTATGTATTTATATTTATCATGTATTCTACTGTGCATATGAATTAATGTTAAATCCATTGATTATTTATAATAGTAGTAATTCTTATATTTACTCTGAGTTTAAACGTGTTGCATTTGCTTAAATGCATGTCTTATATATAGAATTAAATATGAGATTGTTGTTCCGCAAAGTAGCGCTTGCCCGGCCAGTGGGTTGGGTGATGACCCAGAATGGGGGCGTTGCAAGTAGGGCATAGGATTATTTATCCATGATGTCATATTTCACTTCAACATCTATCAGCGCTCGGCTAAGAAAGGAAATGGGCTGCTCCAACCCTTCAACATTCTTATGCAATAAAAAAGTTTCCACTGTGTCAAATGAAGCAAATGAGAAAATGAGGAAATCCTTTGAATACTCAGGACTGATAAGAACATGTGCTTCATTCAAGGCCTTTTTTATCTGATCGAAGGAACTTCGAGATTCAGTGGTCCACTTAACCTCATTTCTTTTCCTCAACATGGTTTTTATAAGCTTTACCATTTCAGCAAAGTTGGAAACAAACCTCCTTAGAAAATTAATTTTCCCTAAGAAATACTGAACTTCTTTCCTGTATGTCGGGAGTGACAAGGTTTGGATTGATTCTACTGTACTAGGATCAATATTGAATCCATCAGCTGATACTATGTGCCCCGGTAATTTCCCCTCCTTCATAGCAAATAATGATTTCTTTGGATTTAGGGAAATACCATACCTTCTGCATTTCAAGAAGACTTTCCTCAGATGACAACAATGCTTTTTATCAGATCTGGAAAAGAATGTTATGTCATCAAGATAGATGACCATGAATTTATCGTTTTCCCCAATGAAGGCTATGTCCATGGCTCTATGAAAGGTTTCTCCTGCTTTCATTAATCCAAAGGGAATTTTGGCATACATGAATGTGCCCCAAGGAGTGGTGAAGGCAGTCTTTTCTCTGTCCTCAGGTAAGACATATATTTGATTGTAGCTAGAAAATCCATCAATCATGGAAATCCTGGATGCACCAGTTAACCTTTGCAGTATGTGTTCCATGTTTGGCAAGGGGTAGTTGTCCTTCTTTGAGCTCCTGTTCAGGTTCCTGAAATTGACACAAAGTCTGATTTCTCCATTATTCTTCCTTAGTGGGACCAGGTTGGCCACCCATTCATAATATCTTAGAGGAACAATGATTTGGGCATCCAACAACTTCTTTACCTCTTTCTCCATAACATGAAGCAACATAGGATTTATCTGTCTTAATTTCTTCCTGAATGGTGTGGCTTCCTCTTTCAATGGAATCTTCTGCTCAATGACGCTCGTGTCATATGTTTTGAGGTCTTCATAGGTCCAGGGAAACACATCAACAAATTCCCTTAACAACTCAACATACTCGACCCTCTGTTCCTTTGACAAACTGCTTGATAGATTGACAAATGTGGGATTCTTCTCTGTGCCAATATTGCACTCGGCTACATCAACATCCTCACTTGAGATTTTACCCTTTACTGCTACATAATTTCTGTCAAATAGTCTTTCCAAAGGGACTAGTCCCTTTGGGATGTGATTTCTAGGCAACTTAAAAATATAATGATCAACAATTTTGTTCATAAAAACATCAGCATGAGGATCTATTTCAGAATCAGGATCTTGATCAATGTGTAATGCAGAAATCTCATCAACAGTCTCCAGGAACCTTTTAATTTCAAGATCATATTCGAACACTTTCCAATGCTTGATGTTGTCAAGTATAAAGGGTCTATATTTCACTTCTACATCATACCTGAGCTTGGGTGGAAGAGGGACTCTGAAATTGCTCGCTGAAACAACCAAAGAATCGACCATGACATTTTCTTCTCTGGGAACAAATGAAAGGTTAAAAGCTAGGAAGAAAGTGTCAATGAGGTCCCATACTTCATTTCTGTAACTTCTGAGCTGAGGGTGTTTGGTCTGATAAATATTTATGATTTGCTGGACAATCAAATCAACATCACCAAACACTGATATCTCTTTAATTCCCATATCCTTCGCAGCCCTCAAACCCAAAACAAGAGCTTCATACTCTTCCACATTGTTAGTAGTTTCAAAATCTAGTTTGTATGACAGAGATATGGTTTTCTGAGTAGGGGAAACAAGAACTAATCTAGCGCCAACACTTTCTCTAGAAGAGGCTCCATCAAAGAAAATTTTCCAAACAGAAGTAATCAGAGGAGAGTCTTTGCAGAGAGTATGGGATTGATTTCTGATGTCAAGAGGAGGGTCAGGGGCATCTGTGAGTTGCAACAAGATGGATCCCAAATTGGTATAAAGGGAAAAAATGGGATGATTGGTGGGGTTTTCCTCATCACTAATAATGTAGGCTAGTTGAGCCTCTCTGTACAGTCTTCTATGTTCCCCTCCAAAGACTGGAATGGTAGCATATGTGAGGTCCATATGCAAGGTTCCCCCAAGCCATGTGATCCAAGACAATAGCATGCCGAACTTGGGAGAAACATCAACCACCACAGTATCCATGACCATACTTTTCATGGGCAATTGGAACAAGGTCACAACTAGATATTTGATGACCCCAAGACATTGCACTCTCCTTGAATCAAAAGAATACAAGTCATGGTATTCTTTTGTGATTTATAGTCCTAGTTCTTCCATGAAAATTTTGGGCATGAGGTTATGAGAGGCCCCTGAATCCATCAAATAATTATGCAACACCTTATCATGTATGTTCAGTGAGGTATAGAAGGGAGAGGATGAATCGTCTCTATCTTCTACCATCGGACCTAAGATGACTGCTGGCTTTTCATCTTGCAAATTTATTGAGTTTGGGGGGTGATACAAGGGTTCAGGCAACAACAACTTAGATAGGGATCTCTTAAAGTATTCATCCTTGACCAACGCTGAAAGGGGGACTGGGATCCTAATCTTCTGAATTTCATGCTCAAATTTAAAATATGAGGGGGGTTTCATAATTTATTTTACCTCTGGGGTAGGACCTTTGGTTGCTGGTGGGGGGTTCTATGTTTTCTTATCCTTGTTGTTGTTTGCTGCATATTTGGCGGAATTTTCTACCCTAGGAGGCTGATCAGGAATGTCAGAATTCCCATATTTCTTCTTAGACCTAAGGTTGTATCTATTTGGGCTGTCGTTGGCCTTATTCCCTCTTCTTAGATCATTTAATTGAAGTTCCATGAGACACTCCTCGTATTTTGATTGAGTTAAGTGAGGAGAAGGAGAAGCATCTTCAAGACAATGAATTTATGGGTCAAGGTCTTCTGCATCTCCACCATCGTCTACAACAAGGTTGTTATGAATAGGGGCTTGGATTTTCTAATCATCCTTGTCTTTGTTTCAAGGATCTCTGGGCATAATATGAGGAGCATTGTTATTCGGCCTCCTGAAGTTGCCTCTGTTATCAATATTTCGAGGATTTTTGTATGTCTTATTTCCCTCCAATTACAACCTTTCCATTCTAGTTGAAAGTGATTTTAGTAACTTAGTCACTTAGTTCATTTGAAGGGGGAGGGCAGAGGAGCTGGAGGTTGAGGCTTCAGATATTCCCCTTCCTTTGTCTCTATCAACCTTATTCCTGAGTCGGTCAACCGCCAATATGTTATAGTCTACTTCCAGGGTTGCATCTTGCATATGAGCCAAGGAGTTATCTCTTCTCTCTCTTAACATCATGAGGCAGATGTCAGGGTCAAAAGCACTAACATAGGTAATTTTGGTAGAGGATTCTATAGGCTTTATCTCAACAGAGATATTATTGTACATTTTGTTGAATCTTTTGGAGAAGTCAGAGACAAACTCTCCCTCTTTTGTGTTTAGAGACTCGAAGTCTATGATATAATACATGAAGTCCTTTTTATCCCCCCATTGTCTCAATAAGACATCATCTAGAGCCTCAATCCCAACGATGGATCAAGGAGAAAGGGATCTGAACCACTTTCTGGCTTCTCCATCAATATTGTGGACAAAAATCCTCATCCATACATCTTTGTCTACTATGACATCGTTATCAGCATAACTATAGAAGGTTGAAAGGTGATCCTCTGCAGTAATGTCTCCCTCCCCAGTGAACTTAGGCAACTGCTTAAGGTATCCACTAGCTGGGAGGGCATTAAGAGGCCGAGGCAAAATGATAGGGGTGTATATGGTAGCTACTATAGAGTCCATTCTATTTCTGTGGGGATTAGGTCCTTCCATAGGGATAATGGGTGGAGGAGAATTAGGAGGGGATGGAGTTCGAGCAGGAGAAACTGGGATTGAACCTCCTGGAGGAAAGGGGAACAACATAGGATTTGGAGAAAAGGCCACAGGGCTAGAGGGAATAGAGGTTTCACTTTCTGTAGTAGAAACAATGATAGGAGGAGGGGTGGTAAAGCCTGGTGTGGGAAAAACTTCATAGGTTTGGGGTCTGGACCAAGGTACTACTTCAGGTTTTCCCTCCAATCCTAGGCCAAGAGGGGAAAACTCAACAGGAACACTCCCAAAATTTAAAGTTTGGGAAACTCCAACAAACGATGTGATAGGAAAATGAGAAGAAAATATTGGAGTTTTTAAAGGAGGACAGTGAAAATCATCATAAATACCTGGTTCAACAGTGGAATTACTTTATCTAAGGGCCTTTCCCTCTCTGACAATCTTCTTTGGGTCACCTTCAGGTGTTCCTAAAGGCAATTATGGAGTAGACCTTGTGTGTCTACCTCTAGAAGCCATAGCTGAAACATTGGAGTCGCCAATGGATCTGCGTCAATGGAGTCACCACAGTGGAGTTTCCAAGTGCACAACTGCAGTCTTTGATTTACTAAGTTCTGATGCACCTTTAGAACCAATAAACTTTATCTTTCAATCCCAAGGAAAATATTCAACTTCATCCCCGACAATGGCACCAAAAATGTTAGCACTAGAAGTCACCTCTGGATTGTGGCATAGGTAAGCCCAATACCCATCATTTTATATGTCAAAATGAATGAATTTAATGGTGGTCTAATGGACACAGACTCACGATAATATCTCTTTAACTCAGAAAACTGGACTGGAGTGCACAAGAAAATGAGGTCTCGATCTAACTACAGTCAGTAAGTTGTAATAAGGGTGAGTAGGGGGAAGAACTTGTGGAGAATGAAGAGGTCTGTTATGGACATCCAGTTTTCTAGCAACCTAAAGAGGAAAAACTCAGAAGACAAGATCCTCTTGGTTTAGAGTTTCAAGGAAATGAATGAAATCATCACTGAACTGAGATCAAACATACATCATAATTCAATAACAATGACCCGACTGGATCATCCAGGCCCGAGTCATTCAGCATTGGGGAAACAAAAGATAGAGACTGACTAAAACTGGTGGCGATGTCCCTATGATCAAACCTACATCACAAAAAAATAACTACATGTTGGCACAAGGAAAGACCTAGGGTTCAACTCCAAGAGTGCACCAACAAGCCCTAACTACTAGCCCTTTCGGAAACACCTGCGAAGAAAATGCAGTCTCACCCGAAGTAGCTATGGGGGGGTTGCAGGACAGAGATGTCTACAACCAAATGGAATACCAAGTGGATCTAATAAAAGAACAATACAACATTTATATATCACTTACCAGTTCAGATCTACTCCACACAATTATCTATAAGATCTAACACAGTAATGCGATAACAGTATATCAAATGGCAAAGAATAGATCATCAATCACACACAACACAAAATATAGATGGTTCACCCTCTCTCTAGGGCTACGTCAATAGAACTGTGCTTTATAATATATTAAGATGAAGTATATAGTTCTTGTCTATGCTCTTAGCTAGCATATCTTCTTTCTTCTCCTCTCTATCTCCCCCCCTTCCTGTGCACCTAGCTGCAGGAATGATCTCCACACCAAAGTGAAGATATTATAATACCATAAGGCTATTACTCTTAGCACTTCTCTCTCACACAATAATAATCGTTCAGACGAATAACAAAACTAGAATGATAATACCAACAACAACCCATCCCAGGTCCTTTAGACCTCTATTTATACATTACAATAGATCACCGATAGCCTTAGGTCGAGACCTAAGTGTCAAAACCCTAGATACCAAAACCCTAGGTGTCTAAAACCCTAGGTCAACTTGACCCACGTTTTTAGGGCTTCACCAACTTGTCTTTCCTTCTTTCTTGCGCGGTGCTCCAAAGCATCCAATAGTGGATTTTCCCACTTGCTGAGTTGTCCATGATCCATATTCCTTGTTGATCTGTCATCCTCGGTATCCTCATCCAATGACTTTCTTTCTCTTTCTTTGCTCCATCTTTTCTTCTCTTCTGTTCACTTCAACCCAATATCAGTCACTGTGTCTTTTGCACAGTTCGCATTTTTCTTTTTCTTCTTTATTCTTCTCTTACGTCCATACCCAAGGGCCAATAGGCCCCCAACACTCACCTCTGAATTGTCCCGAGGAACTTCAGATCTGATCCTTCTATTGAGCTTCGACTTCAGACTGCGCAGGGCAACCTGTGCTTCCATCTCTAGTCCTCCCTTCCTTCCTTGTGTAGACTGTCTTTTCTGTGTCTGGTACCCAGTTTCAACTGCACCTGGTACCTAGAACCTTTTCCTTAGGTTGTTATTGAGAATTGTGAGGCAGCTGGTTGTCATAATACAATTTAACCGGCTCTCTTTCACCAAACCTTCCTTCCATTCTCCATTCAAAGTCTTCAACTGTGCAGCTCCTCCTTCTGTAACAGAGGCGACCTCATATGGCCCATGCCAATGCATTTTGAACTTCCCAGGATGCTTCATGATCTTACTGTCATATACTAGTACCATATCACTTTGCTTAACTACCTTCTTCTTGATGTGTCTGTCATGGTAGGCCTTCTCTCTTTCCTTATGAACCTGCTGGTGAAATCCTGTAATGAATTTGTATTCTTCCAATTCGACCAACTGCACAAGCCTCTCTCGAATAGAGATAGTGTCATCCATATCTGTAAAGGCAACAACTCTTAAGCTTGGTACCAAATATTCCATTGGGACAACGACTTTGAGACCATACACCAACTTGAAGGGGGTCTGCATGGTCAATTTCTTGCAAGTGCTTCTATAGGCCCATAATAATGTTGGTATTCCTAAATCCCAGTCATCCATGTTCACACTGCATATATATCCAAGATCTTGTTGAATGCTTCAACTGTCCCATTCGCTTGTGGATGGTAAGGTGTGCTCTTTTGATGATAGACTGCAAATTCCTCAGTCAAGGCTTCAACGGTTTTATTGATGAAATGTGTGCCTTGATCGCTCATAAGGATCTTCAGGCATCCAAAACTAGTTACGATGTCATCAAATATGAAGTGTGCAACTTTAGTTTCACTACAGTCCTTAACTTCTCTTGCTTCGGCCCATCTGGTCAAGCACTCTGTTGCGATGATTATGTGCCTTGCTCTTGTGCGCTTTGCTGGTGGGTTTATAGGTTCTACGAAGTCAATGGCCCATTTCTCAAATGCCTGTAGGGTTAGCTGTGGTGATAAAGGAATTTCATCTCTTCTGGATGGTTTCCCAACTCTTTGGCATACATGGCAGGCTCTGTAATAGTCCTTAACATCTCTGTGTAAGGTAGGCCACCAAAGGTCAGCTCAAAGAACCTTCTGTGCAATTTCTTTCCCTGTGTAGTGTCCTCCTGTGATGCCTTCATGAGCTTTGACGAGGATCAATGGTCACTCTGCTTCCATAACACAACTCCTCAGTATCTCATTAGGTCCCATCTTGTATAGTTGTCCAGCTATAAGAGAAAATTCTGCAGCACGCACTACTAGTTGTTTCTTCTGGGTGATTGTATATTCACTAGGTGTCATTCCTGTTGACATGAAATGAACTATTTATGAAAAGGGGTCATCAATCTTTATAATGGCTATCAATTGTGCATCTGTCAGTGTATCCTCCAAACTAGTAGGCTCTTCTCCATGTTCCAACCTCGACAAGTGGTCAAGACCTTTGTTCATTCTTCCTGGATTAACCACGATCTCAAAATCATATTCCTAAAATAGCAGAAGCCATCTGCATATTCTCCCCCCCAACACTGGCTTGTTAACTAGGTATTTCAGCGTGGAGTGATCAGTAAAAATTTTAAGTGTCCTCCCAACAAGTAGTGGCGGAAATTCTACAATGCATACACCATGGCTAACCCTTCTCTCTCAGTGGTGGTGTAGTTAATCTCTACCATGGATAGTTTCCTATTAGCAAAAGATAACAGGTGGTCGATGTCTCATGTTCCTAGTTGTTCTAACACAAATCCTAATGCAATAGAAGATGCATCGACATGCACATGAAATTCCTTGCTCCAATTTGGGAAAACCAGAATAGGTGCAGTGACCATTTTTTGTTCCAGCATGTCGAAGCTCTGATGGCATTCTCCTGTCCAGTGAAATTGACAGTATTTCTTCAAAAGCTTCTCCATGGGTGTTGTAATATCGGCATAGCCTTGAATGAACTTCCTGTAATATCCAGTGTGTCCCAGTGCAGTACAAAACTGTTTGACTGAAGTAGGAGGGGGTAGATCAACTATAATGGCAATTTTAGATGGATCTACCAACAATCCCTGCTTGCATACAATATTAACTAACAACACTCCAAATGGTGAAAATAAAGTGCACTTCTTCATGTTTAAGGCAATCTGACACTGCCTGCACTTGTCCAACATTACCTTAAACATTCAATATGATTTTTCAATAAACTAAAAACAGTCCAATCATCAAAGTATGCTTCTAGAAACTTATGCAGAAACTCCTTGAATGCTTCGACCACCACCCTGGAAAAGATGGCTGGGGCATTCTTCAATCCAAATGACATCACTGTATACTGGTAGGATCCCCATTCTGTGGCAAAGGGTGTCTTATGGCGATCTTCCTTGGCAATCTGAATCTGATGGTATCCTGAAAATCCATCTGTAAAAGAATATATCTCCTGGCCTCCTACATTATCTAACACTTCATTAGTGAATGGCGTGGGGAAGGGGTCATGCAAACATGCATCGTTCAACTTCCTGAGATCTACGTAGATCCTGATCTCTCCTATCTTCTTGTSTTGTACCACCATAGGGCTAATCCATTCTGATTCTTCGACAGGTTTTGTTAGTCTCTAATTTTTCTTTTGATTTAGTGAGAAACTCTAATCCTAAACCCTCCCTACCTACACTTCATTGCTTTCTTTCATTTGATTTTAATTTTTGTTTTCAATTTTTTATGTTTCACATTTTTAGCTTTTTGAATAATTTCCTTAAGTTTGGGGAGTTAAGACATGGTTTYACAAGATGTGTCACTTCATATGCCTATTTGAATCTTGCAAATTCAAAATTCTGCCAAGTTATTAATAGTGCTACTGGAATAACATTATTCCCATAGCACTAATATAATCATGCCATGATAAGYGCCAACCACCTTGATTTTGTTATGACTACATAAATTGTGGACTGATAATCCGCATGTGTCACATGATATCTCTTGAATCATTATACAGTTCACACCGTTACATGATGGGATCATTCTGTACCTGCAAAGACCCTTTTCAAATCAGTGGATTTCCAAACATCATTATATGATGCTGTCACTTGTCGTTCTAATTTGTTGAATTATAAGTGCAGGTATTTTCCAGAAGAAACTGTTATATGATAACAGTTGCAGGTTGTAAATTCAATTTTCAAACAATGTCAAGTTGCAACATCGTGTTATTAATATGGCACCGAAGAAAAGTGGGCAAATTATTAGGTTGGAACCTGAGGGTACCGAGTTGCTTGATGCATACCCAAAGATGGCACAAAGGTTCAAGGATGCTGGCTGGTTCAATTTCTTTACCACTTTCAAAGGGCATGACGAACAACTTGCATATTGGAAATTGGAGGAGAACGATGGTGGAAAAAGGAGCACGTACTCATGGATTTTGTCAACCAATTATTGCTTCCAGATAAGCAAAACCCAGATTGGAAAAAGGGAGTCCCTCACAGTTGGATTAGACAAGAGTGGCATACCGTCCTAAACATAATTCACAGAAACCCTAAACTTGGCTTATTCAATCCCTAAATCATGATCCACATCCAAGAAAACAAATAAAGGGAAAAGGGAAGAAGGCAACCATACAGAAAAAAGGTATCACAGTTAATGAATTTTCTATCAAAGAAAAAGTAGAAAGGCTTCCATTACACAGGGAAACAAAAGAAGAAAAAAACTTGGGGAAGATACAAAGAAAAGGAAAATAAATTGCTTAGTATTCTACACAACCTGTAACAAGAGAAACCACCAGATCATCAAAAGTTGAAGCAGTGTTTTCTGATGACAAAGGCTATTATTTTGCAGAACCAGAAAAGCTATAGGAAATACTCTATTTTTTACCTGTTATAGTCTTTATATTCAAGAGAGGTTACAGAATAGCTAGAGAGGAATTTGTTGAAACCAAAAGGATTTTTGTTGGGAAAATGCCCCTTCAAGAAAACCTCTCTCGGTTTTTACACATCAATCACATTTTAAGATATTTGAATTGATCTTTGAGGCCTAATTTTCTGATAAAGCTACAGGAAATACTCTGTTATTTTTACCTGTTTTAGTCTTTTTCTTCAAGAGAGGTTGTAGAACAGCTGGAGAGGAATTTTTTGAAACAATATTTTGTTGGTAACATGCCCCTTCACAAAAACCTCTCCTTGTTTTTACACAACAATCACATTTTAAGAGATTCGAATTGATCTTTGAGGCATATTTTTCTGATATTTCACAATAAATAATTTTCTGTTTTAGTCAGTAATTTTGGGAGCGATTACAGAACAGTTGGTGATGAATTTTTTGGAACCAAAAGAGGTGTTTGTTGGGAATGAGTCCCTTCACAAAAAAATCTCTCGGTTTTTATACAACTATTACCGTTTGAGAGATATGAAGAGATTGTTGGACCCTATTTTTTAGGAATTTGCCAGATTTATTTTCCTAAAAAAATCTCATGGACAACAATTGACAAGCCACCTCATCAATTCGAATTGGAGATCAGATTGGATATTATCCTTGATTATTTGAAACAAGAAACTAAATATAGATGAGGAGGTTTTCAGATCCATTTCTTTTGGATCTTGATAATTATGTATTGTTTCTATATAAACTATGTAGAAGGAGAAGTTGAAGAGGGGAAAAATTGGAGATCCAGAGGACTTATTTTGAAACTCCTTGTAAGGCATTGCTGTTCTATTTGACACTTAACAAAAAAGGCATATGGATGGTTAGACACTCTTTTATACTCTACTTTTCTTTCTTCATGCTTGAGTTCATTATTCAGACTACAATGCATTTGTTTCTTGATTGTTAGTTAATACAATAAAGAATTTACTGTGGAAATTATTTTCAAGTTTTGATTTCAAGCTGATTGTCTTGTTTCTTTATGATATTCTGAGACAAGAAATTATGTGAAGTTGAAAAATTGAAAGCTTCATCCTCTCTTTTTCTAATTGTTCTAATCCATCTATGTAACTACCTTTTAACCAGTCAATGGGATATATTATGTTCTTATTTTGATTTTCATGTTATGTTATAACCTTGAGCTAGTTTTTGACCATCTTATCCAAAAACCAAACCATAAAAACCTTCAAAACATTTTTGCAATAACTAAGATGTGCTAGGCTTGACCCTATAGCAGTCTAGGAGCAACTTCTAGCACTAACAGGTTCTATAATCCCTGCTTCCAGCATTCTATCGAGCTTAATATTCACTTTCTCCTTATATTTAGGGTTCAATATGTAGGGTCTCTGTTTGACTTGTCTTGCATCTGGTTTCAAAGGGATCCTCATCTTTCCCATAGGCTCTTTAATTCCCTTCATATCAGTGAACTTGATTGGAAACAAGTCCTGATACTCATGTAGCAATTCTGTGATCTTGTCAATAGTGGCATCATCCCAATAATCTCCAACATTTGCAAGCTTCGGTGTTTTCTCTATTCTAATATTGAATTTCTTGATCTTGATCAGCTGTCCAATAAATGGTAGCTCAACTTATGGTCCTTCCACATTTCTCTAACCTTCTGTTTTTGTGATGTTCACCTTCCTAGGATCATCGTCTTCATCAACATTGATGTTGTAACAGCCTTGCAGTTTCTCGAGAGGCGTAGTCCATTCATCCTCTTCTTGTTCTAAAGGGAGACTAGATGCCTCCTCAAATACTTTCTATCTTATGACCTATAATTCTTTATATACTATAGGATATTGACTTTTGAATAAGAAGGTAGTTACAAAATTCTGAGTCATACCTTCATAATCTGCGGTGATGAGGCGCAGTTCTACTTGTAGGTACCAGTTGATAGGGGTTGTGTCCAACATGTTAATGAATTTGTGCAGCCACTGTTCTTGAGGGATGTTTCTCCAGGTTTCCTCACAACTTTGCACATGGTCCTTCAGGCAGCTTCGACCTGTGTACCTAACTTCACATCCTTCTACATGCACTGAGAATTGCGCTATCATCAAAGTGTGACATTGTATCCAGTCTATAATGTTGTTTTTGTGTGTCCCCCACCATCTTGTTGGCATGGCTTTCAAGGCCTCATCCATTTCCAACAATCGTTGTTGCGTTGGTACACTTTCTTCAAAGTCCAACAAGAAGGTTTCTAAAGGATTCAGACCATCAAAGGTGGGTAAGTTACTTACTGTTGTGTCGATCCAGCATACTTCTCTGGTTAATCTAGAACATCTCCTTGTAGATACTTTGTACATTTTGTTCTACTAGTTCTCTAGTGCTTCGTCTGAATCTGATGAACACGCATTGTCACTTCGCTAGCTTAGGTTCCCATCCGCCGTAGGATTAATGTAATCCTATTGTTTGGTTGTTAATTTGTATATGTTTTCCAGTTCATATGCATGGTATTCTTCTTTGATGGGATCTGTGTATTGTTGACCTTCATCGGGATATAAAGGTGCAATTACCCTAAGGAAATCTCCTTCAAAAGTCATTTGTATTTTCTTTAAATCGACCACAGTGGAATTATTGAAAGCCCAATCAATTCTTAACAACGCACGGTAAGGACAAATATCATCTACTATCTCAATCACCTCGATTTCTGCAAACGTCCTTACTCCATCAATGTCCACAGGGACATGTTCCAATCTTCCAAAGGGGCTTACTGCCTTCTGGTTAGACATCCTAAGCCTGATAGGGGAATAGATCACTTAGGTTTTCCCATCAGTGCCTAGGTCTTCTTTTTCATGACATTGACCTCCAACCCTAAGTCGAGGACCACATAGTCTATATCATACTCTCCAATCTGAGCATCAAGGTGTAGTTATTTATTTGTCCTTCTCTTCTTGGATAATTGATGTACATATTTATTCAGTAAAGGATCTACCCTTCCTATCTCATACTATTTGACCAAATTTTACAGTTCTTGTATAGCTTTCTCATCTTTAATCAGCTTTATAAACGTATACAAGAAACTGACAAGTTTACTCACCTCTTTTCCATCTCTGGGTGAAGAAGATTGATCAAATGCCAGAGGCATTCCACACTCTCTTACTTCTGGTCGTGTCTTCGATGAAGAGCCTTGGTCTCTCCCGAATTATTTTCTTGCCTCCTCAAATATTTTTCTTTCTTTCGTTGGATCAAACACTTGTGTCTTCTCTGTAGCTTTCCTGACTCTTGATTCTTCTATAGTCTTTCCTTGGATTACTCTATTCTCCCCTGTAACAACACCTCTTCTAGTGATAACAACGACTCTGGGATCTACTCCACGAGGGTTTTCTTTAATTAGTTGTATTTGTGGTTTCTGTTGAGGTCCCCGTCTCTCTTGAATTTTATCCAACAATGTTGGACATTCCTCGATAACATGCTCAAAGGAGTTGCAATAGATGTAAGTGGTACAAGGGTTATGATAGTCCCTTGCAAAGTGTCCTGGCTGTGTGTAGTTATAACAGATTATCTATCCTTGACCTTGACCCATACCTCCTCCTCTTCCTCTTCCTTGGAATCCACCACGAGGGTTGAAGTTTCCTCTCCCATGGGAGTTATACTGCATAGTGCTTCCTTCTTACTATACTTCACCTTGAATTTTGTATATATCCCTTGACCTTTCGTGCATGAGGTCATAAGCCCTACAATCCCTATCATCATGCCCTACCAATTTATAGAACGTGAAATACAAATTTGTAGGTGTCTGAACATATTTTTGCATGTAATATCACTCACCAGGGCGATGTCAATTTCTACATACCTCACACTAGGGTAGGGTAACTTGCTTCAAGGGGATCAGAGCTCCAGAGGCCAAGTATTCATGGAATAGGGGACAATGTTCCTTGTCATGGCCTTTTGATTTTCATTTGACACACCATATGTCTTCTCTTTTGTCTTTTCCTTTGTCTTTCTTCATATCTTCAACCTGCGGAGACAAACTAGTTAGTTGACTCAAGATTTGACTCATACTTGAGCTGGATTCTCCCATTGGGGTTGATTCTAATTTCATGGCAATTTCTAGTGCCTCAGCCTGTGAAGTAATCTTCTGTTGCATCAGACAAACTTTGATGTGTGGAAATATGGCAACAATGAACCATTCCTTGTTCTTCTCATCTGGGATTTGGAAACTCAAGTGGTTCGTCAAGGTTTTAAACCTCTGATTGAACTCCCATATGGGTTCATATATTCTATGCTTGATTTCTTTCAGTTCTATAATGCATTGTGACTCGGACTTGGGTTTCTTGAACTCAACAATCAACACATTCTTGATCTCATTCAACAGTTTAGGTTGGGCAATTCCCTTAATAAAATTCATGTACCATCTCAGTGTGCGGTCTCTAAGGGTAGTACTAAATTGAGCTCGTTTGACAGCTTCATTGGTGATGTTCTTAATGGTCCATACAGATTCACATAGAAACCAGTGTTGATCAGGATCTTAAGATCCATCTCCTCTGAAGGTGGGTAACCTCATCTCATCTACCATAGATCTTCCTAGGTTTCCTGGCTAAGTATGTGTTGGGCTATTAGTGATAGTTCTTTGAATGCTCAATTGAATCTGATTGCTCTGATTGCTTAATGTTGTTGAATTAATAGGAGGATTAATAGTACTTACTTCAACAGTTTGCATAGTTCTTGAAGCTTCTAGCTCTTCCTGATGAGGTTCTTTAGATTTCTCTTCTTTTGGCCCATCGGACTATGATTTCTCTTTGTCCATTAGATCTGCCTCTTCTCCACTGTATAAACCCTCATCCCCGTAGTTCTGCTTAAACTGGTTCGCAAGAGGAACTTCTCTGCACACTCTCCCACTGCGTGTATGTCTGGCCTCTGTGTCGCTATCACTCTCTGAGTTATTGAACATTAGCTCTTCAATATAGTAGACTACTGTATCTTCAAGATGTTCTTCTCATGAAATAATATCTTGATCTTCAGCTTCAGAAAATGTAAAAAATTTCCTCTAGGTCCCTTAAAGAAATATCTCTCTGCTTGGCTATACTATTCTACTCTGTTGACAACAAACTTTGTGATATACCCTCCATTGGTACTATCAAACCAATGATCTACTTCTCTTGACACAACATTATCAACTCTCTTGACCTTCTTGATCAACGTCAATGTCCAAACCACAGGTGGCCTAGATCTAATCTCAAATTGGGTATTTTCTAACCTAGCTAGCCACTCGTATAACTCTCTATGGATTCCTCGAGAGAAAAATCTTGTGTATATCAGTAACCTAACCAATCCTCTGTATTAAGATTAGGGTTCTTGTTCTGGGCTTCAACGAAGTCCTTTTCTTGATCTTCTATCCACTTATGAATCTCTGTCTTCGATGGAAACCACCTTGACATTCCCTCAAGAAGATTCTGGTCCCGACAATGGAACCATTTGTTGGCACAAGGGCAGACCCAGGGTTCAACTCCAAGAGCACACCAACAATATCTAACTACTGGCCCTTTCGGCAACACCTACAAAACATATGCAGTCTCACCTGAAGTAGCTATGGGGGGGTCGTAGGATAGAGATGTTTACAACCAAAGGGAATACCAAGTGGATCTAATACAATAAAAATACAACATTTATATCTCACTTACCAGTTCAGATCTACTCTGCACAACTATCTATCAGATGTAACACAGTAATGCGATAGCAGTATATCAAATGGAAAAGAACAAAGCATCAATCACACACATCGCAAAATATACGTGGCTCACCATCTCTCTAGGGCTACATCCATAGAACTGTGCTTTATAATATATTAAGATGAAGCATACAGTTCTTGTCTGCGCTCTTAGCTAGCAGATCTTCTTTCTTCTCCTCTCTGTCTCCCCCCTTCCTGTGCACCCAGCTACAGGAATGATCTTTGTGTTAGCTTTGGAAGTCACCTCTGGATTGCAGTAGAGTTAAGCCCAATACCCATCAGTTTGTATGTCACAGTAAGTGAATTTAAGGGTGGTATAATGGATGCAGTCTCAGTTTTATATCGCTTTAACTTAGAAAACTAGGTTGGAGATGCATAAATAAGTGTGGTCTTGATCTAACTTAAGCTAGTAAGTTTGTATAGTGGTGATTAGGTAGACGAAATATGAGAAAGGTATGAAGGTATTCTTTGGAGATCTGATATTCCAACAACCTTTAGAGGAAAAGTATCATATACAAGATCCTCTTGGATCTGAAAACTTCAAGAAACTGGAAATGCTACAACAACAGATATAGTCAAACATACACTACACTATAGTCACAACACCTGATTGGATCATCCATGCCCAAGATTTTAGAGTCAGAAGAAAAGAAATAAAAGAAGAAGTTGGCTTCCATTAAACAAGAAGTCTTAAGTATCAATTCATAGTCAGAGAACCAGAGGCCTCATCAAAACATTACAATCGGGAGTGTAGCTCTACCATCGACACTAACTGAAATTGAGAACGACTCCTAAATACTCCAAACCGATCCATAATAACAAGTTCAAATTATTACATTAAAGGTGTTACGTCTGCATGCCTTCTGTCAGACTATGCATGCAGTCTCTGGCTAGTCATGGAGTTCAGTCAGATGCAATCACCTTCTAGAATGGGCCTGCAAGTGAGTTGACCAACTGACAGTCCCTTTCTGGACTTTCCATTAATGGTGAAAACAATGTCCAACCACCACCAACTACTTTAATAACAACTTCCTAGGGATCGGGGAGGCTCAAGTCAACTCTGCATTTGAAGGACGTGGCAACCTTCCCTTGGTTGTCCGCTGCTTCATTGAATTGCTAAAAGGGGACTCAGACGATGGACATGGAAAAGTATCTGGTAGGGACTATGGCACCATCGACGTGGAGGTGAGATGAGAGGTGCCCACGTAGATCGACGTGGAAGATAGAAGGTGACCAAGAAAGTATGAGTGGAAAAAGACATGGGTGTTGCGCTGGGATAGGACAACGATGAAGTGGAATGAGGTGATGATGTGGGGGGCATAGGAAAGGCCATGGAAATAGATGAGATGGGGACCATCAAACCAGGAGGAGGTAAGTAGTAGAACACCTGGCAGGAGATGATAGGCAGGAGTGATAAGGGGACATGGTCCAATGGTGAGTGGAGGACAGGTGTACCATAATGAGATGAGGAGGGAGAGTGGGTGATGTGATAGGCATAGGTGAGATACGAAGTGGGAAACAAATGTCAGCGGGGGACAAATGAGGTAAGAGGTGGTGGTAAGTGGTTTACTCGGAGGGGGTAGGTGGCGGTAAGAGGTTTTAGGCCGGGGGGGTCTAAGTTAAGGAGAGGGCGACATGTTAGTGGGGGCTCTGCCTTTTAAAACCACCAACTCGGACCCCCCCCTTGTTAAAGGTAGACTGTTGGGGGGGGTCCGATATTGATATTCGTATGTAGATATGGGCGCGTAGATCTCATCCATCCAGATCTATGGGCCACTTAGCATGACGTGCTTGCGCACACTAAACTCAGGATAAGTGGGTTTTATCCTACTTTTTTTTGTTTTCTCCAAAGGGGACCATCTCTTAGGAAAAATACCCCTCAACCAAATTCATGTGATAACATTAGGCTCCATGGGGGATGGATTTCTCCCTGTGAGATGCCAAAAACTCTTCTGCAGTTTCAGTTCCTTGTTGTTGGGTCATGGAGTCACTTATAAAATAGAAAAAAAAAAACAATATTTACAAACACATGGGAGCCACTTATGGCTCAAATAAAACATTTCTTCAGAAAATGCCCATTCATAGGGCCATTAAAAGCTTCCTCTCCCTCCAAATCCTACAAATTCAGAGATCTTGAAGGGTCTGATCCATAGGGCTTGAAACTTGTTGTACTTTCCTCTGTCCTGCCTGGGTGCATCCCATTTAAATACCATATCTCCCAGCTGGAAATATTCTTTCCTCGCCTTTCTGTCAAAGGCTTGTTTGATCCTCTGTTGAAGGTCATGATCTTTGTCCATCACCTTCTCTCTAGTTTGCTGGGGTTCTACCAGTTGATGAATTCTTCTGATCAAATTGTCAGGCTCTCCTTGATAATCCTGAAAGAGATTCGTTATAGGTAGAGCCAGCTAGGAAGAAAAAACTGCTTCTGTTCCATATACAAGCTGAAAAGGAGAAATTCCTAAGGACCATTTGGTTGTCACTCGATCATCCCATAGAGAAAATTTCATCTTTGAATCCCAGGATTTCTTATTGTCCTCTAACAATCTTTTAATAATTTTAATGAGGCTTTTGTTAGAGGAATCTGCCAGTCCATTTACCTGGGGATAGTATGGAGTATAATGAATCAATTTGATTTCGAATTGCTCACATAACTAGATCAATGGTTCAGCCTTGAAATACGTAGCATTATCAGTGATGATTCTATTTGGACAACCAGACCTTACAATAATATCCTCCAGGAAACCAATGATCACTTTATGAGAAGCACTCATTGTGGGGATAACTTCCATCCATTTGGTGAAATAATATTTGGTAGTTAAGATCCACCTGTGCTGACCGCCTGAAGCAGGATGAATTTCCCCAATGAAGTCTAGTCCACACTGTTGAAACGGTCCTGAAGCTTCCACAAGCTTCAATGGTTGGGACTTGAGCTGTTGCTTTCCAGAGAATTTCTAACATTTAATACAGGCTCTGATCTTTGTGCAGACATCAGTGAATAAAGTGGGCAAGTAATACCCAGCTTTGATAATTTTGTAAGGTGTGGTCCTTTAGAAATGGTGTCCCCCACATAGGCTATCATGGAACTCAAATATAATATTTTGGGCCTCTTGTGGGTCTAGACATCTCATAAACACTCCTAAAGGGTCTTTCCAATGAAAGACCTAGTCAATAAGGCAATATCTGATTGCATTGAGCTTTAAATATCTTGCCTTTATCCTTCCCATACCATCCAGGGGTCTTAATTCCTGCATAAAATATATAATATCTTTATACCAGGTGAATTATGCCAATGGAGGGTTGCCCTGAGGATTTTTATCAGTGAATTCATCTTGCTGACTTTCTGAACGAGTGTTGACGAAGTTAATCCCTAAAGCTATGCAATTAGATTCAACCAACAACTTGGCTAAACCTAGGCCTTTAATTAGCTTGGTTGGATTTATCTCTAGGTCAAACTCAAGGATTTTGGCAATCCACTTGCTCCTTCTTCCATCTATGTCAGGTTGAATAAGAATGTCCTTCAAAAAAGCTGAAGGAACATATGCAATAAAATTTGAATGCAAAATATAGACTCTGAAAGCTTTGAGAGATTTCACGAAGGCATAGGCCTATTTCTCCATGATGTCATATTTTTCCTCTTCATCTCTCAATGCCCTACTAAAAAAGGAAACAGGATTCTCCAAGCCTTCAACAGTTCTCTGTAATAAAATGACTGCCACTGTATCAAAAAAGGAAAAGGAAAGAAACAGAAAATCCTTATAATAATCAGGACTGATAAGCACATGTGCCTTAGTCAATACCCTTTTTATTTGGTTAAAGGATTATCTGGACTCAACAGTCCATTTTACTTCATTCCCCTTCCTAAGCATGGTTTTTATAAGCTTTACCAACTCAACAAAATTTGAAGCAAACCTCCTTAAAAAATTATTTTTTCCCAGGAAGGATTGAACCTCCTTCCTGGACTTGGGAAGAAATAAGGTTTGAATAGATTCTACCATGTTGGATCAATTATTACTCCATCGGTTGACACTATGTGTCCCAGTAACTTCCCTTCCTTCATGGAAAACAATGATTTCTTGGGATTTAAGGAGAGACCAAACCTTTTGCACTTCAAGAAAACCTTCCTCAGATGACAAAACTGTTCTTTATTAGATCTCGAAATGACTGTTATGTCATCTAGATAGATGACCACAAATGTATCCTTCTCTCCAATGAAGGTGATGTCCATGGCTCACTGAAAGGTTTCTCCTGTGTTCATTAACCCAAAGGGCATTTTGGCATACATGAATGTGCCCCAAGGAGTGGTGAAGGTTGTCTTTTCTCTCTCCTTAGGTAAAACAAAGATCTGATTGTAGACAGAAAATGCATCAATCATGAAAATCCTTGATGCATCTGTTACCCTCTACAATATGTGTTCCATCTTTGGCAGTGGGTAATTTTCCTTCTTTAAGCTCCTATTCAGATTTCTGAAATCGACACAGAGCCTGATCTCTCCACTCTTCTTTCTCACTAGGACCAGGTTGGCTACCCATTCTGAATATCTCAGGGGAAAAATGATTTGGGCATCCAAAAACTTCTTTACCTCCTTCTCCATGATAGGCAGTAACATAGGATTTATCTGTCTCAACTTCTGCCTAAATGGTTTGGATTCTTCCTTCAATGGGATCTTGTGCTCCATAAAGTTGATGTCATATGTTCTGAGGTCTTCATAAGTCTAGGAAAACACATCAACAAATTATTTTAACAACTCAGTATACTCGATCCTCTGCTCCCTTGACAAACTTCTTGACAATTTGACAAATTTTGGATCTTGATCTGTGCCAATATTACACTCAAATACATCAGCATCCTCATCTAGCCTCTTAGCTTTCACTGCCACATCATTATTGTCAAAAATCCTTTCCAAAGGAATCAGTCCCTTTGGAATGTTATTACTCGGTAACTGCATAATATGATGATTAGCAATGTTGTTCAGAAAAGCATCAACATGGGGGTCCATGTCAGAATCGAGATCTTGGTCAAAATGTGATTATGAAAACTCATCAACGGTCTCTAGGAATATTTTGACTTCGAGATAATCCTAAAACACTTTCCAATGCTTTAAATTGTCAGGTATGGAGGGTCTATACTTTACCTCTATGTCATATCTGAGCTTGGGTGGCAGAGGAACTTTGAAATTGCTTGCTAAGACAGCGAAAGAATCAGCCACTATATTTTCTTCTCTAGGGATGAATGAAATGTTGAAGGTTGAGAAAACATTGTCAATCAGGTCCCACAATTCATTTCTGTAACTCCTGAGTTGAGGGTGTTTGGCCTGGTAAATGTTTTTGACCTGCCAAATAATTAACTCAACATCGCCAAATACTACTAACTTTTCAATCTTCATGTCCTTTGCAGCTCTAAAGCCCAAAACCAGAGCTTCATACTGTGTGACATTGTTGGTAGCTTCAAATTCTAATTTTTACGACAAAGATATGGTTTCTTGAGCAAGGGAAACAAGGACCACTCCAACACCAACACCTTCTCTAGAAGAGGCTCCATCAAAGAATAGTTTCCACACAGAGGTAATTGGAGGAGAATCTTCAAGGGGGATAATGGACTGCCTTTTGATCTCAAGAGGAGTTTATGGGGTGTCAACAAGCTATAGTAAGATGGATCCTAAATCAGTGTCAAGGGAGAAAATAGGATGATTGGTGGGATCTGCTTCATCATTGACAATGTAGGATAACTGAGATTCTCTGTACAATCTCCTATGTCCTCCCCCAAACACAGGAATGGTAGCATATGTCAACTCCATATGCAATGTTCCCCTAAGTCTTTTTATCCAAGACCTTGACAAAAGCATGCTAAACTTGGGAGGAACATTGGCCATCACAATATCCATGAGCACACTTTTCATGGGAAACTGAAACAAAGCTACCACCAAGTCTTTGATGACCCCAAGACATTGCACCATCCTTGAATCAAAAGAGTACAAATCATGATAGGCTTTTGTGACTTCCAGCCCGAGTTCTTCCATAACAGTTTTGGGCATGAGATCATGAGATGTCGCTGAGTCCATCAAGCAGTTATGCAACACCTTATCATGTATGTTCAGGGATGTATAGAAGGGAGGGGATGAATCATATATATCTTCTACCATAGGACCTAAGATGACTGCTGGATTTTCATCTTGGATATTTACTGAGTCTGTGGGATGGAAAGATGGCTCAGAATGCAACATCTTGGAGAAGAATTTCTTGAAATCTTCATGCTTAATCAGCTCTGAAAGGGGTACAAGGATTCTAATATTTTGGATTTCATGATCAAAACTAAAGGAGAAAGGGGACCTCATAATTTCTCTCACCTCTTGGACAAGGTATTTGGCTACTGGTGAGGGATTCTAAGATTTATTTTCTTTGCTGTCATTTTCTGTGTCTTTAGTAGGCTTCTCTGCTATGGAAGGATGATTAGGGATGTCAGACTTCCCTTCTTTCTTCTTAGACCAGAGGTTGTATTTATTGGGACTGATATTGGCCTTCTCCCCCTTACTCAACTCATTTATTTGACTGTTCGTGAGAGATTCCTCATATGCATATTAAGTTAAGTGAGGGAATGGGGAGGTGTCTCCAAGACAATGGATTTCATGATATAGCTCTTCATCCTCTCCTTATTCATCGACCACAAGTTTATTTTGGAGAGGGGTTTGAATTTTCTGATCGTCCCTATCTCTATTCCTCTGTTCCCTTTGCATCATCTAAGGAGCATTGTTGTTCAGCCTCCTAAAGTTACCTCTGCTATCTGTATTTGGGACATTCTTATAACCTTGCTTCCCTTTGAACTTTATATTCTCCATTTCTTCAGATAGGGACTTCACTATCTTGGTTAATTCATCTACTTGGAGGTGAGAAGCAGAAGAACCAGAGGTTGATGCCTTAGATCTTCCTCTCCCTCTGTCTCTGTCGGATTTTCTCCTAAGCCTATCAATTGCCAACACATTGGATTCTACTTCAAGGGCCACATATTGCATATGAGCTAGGGAAGTATCTCTTCTCTCTCTCTCAACAGGAGGCATAAATCAGGGTCAAAGGCACTAGCATAAGTGATTTTGGCAGAGGCCTCTGTGGGATTCATCTCAGCAGATATTTTGTTGTACATTTTGTTGAATCTTTTGGAGAAGTTAGAGACAGATTCTCCCTCTTCCCTCTTAAGCAATACAAACTCTATGATATAATACATGAAGTCCTTTTTATCCCCCCATTGTCTCAATAAAAAATCATCTAGAGCTTCAATCTTGGCAATAGATCCAGGGGTCAATCCCCTAAAACATTTTCTAACCTCACCATCAAGGCTTTGGACAAAGACTCTCATCCAAACATCTTAGTTTTCAATATTTATATTGTCTTCATAGTTGTAGAAGGCAGGAAGGTGCTCTTCAGTAGTTATGTCCTCTTCTCCAGTGAACTTGGGAATATATTTCAGGTAATCTCCAGCAGGGAGAGCATTCATGGGATAAGGTAAGACCATGGGGGCATATCTTTCATCCACTATGGCATCCATTCTGTTCCTAGGAGGATTAGCACCTACCATACAAATGTGAGGTGGAGGATAACTAGGAGGTGAAGGTGTTAGAACAGGGGAGGCTGGAACTAAGCTTCCAAGAGGAAAGGGAAACAACATAGGATTTGGAGAAAGAGATGGAGGGCTTGAGGGAACTGGGGTATCTCTTGCTGTGGTAGTGGAAAAAGTAATAGGAGGAGGAGTGGTGAAGCTCGGGGTAGGAAAATATTCTGAGGCGTTGGGTCTAAACCACAGTATAATTTTAGGGTAGAGTGGAGTGACAAGGCTTTCTCCCTCCAATCCCATACCGGGAGGGGAAAAATTAGCAGGAACACTCCAAAAATTTAAAGTTTGGGAAACTCCAACAACAGGTATAACAGAAGGTTGAAAAGAAGAAATTGGAGTTCCTATAGAATAGTGAAAATCGTTAGAAATACCTGGTTCAATAGTAGAAACACTCTCTCGAAGGGCCTTTCCCTTTTTGATAATTTTCTCTGGGTCGACTTCAAGTGTTTCTAAGGGTAGTTGGGGAGTCGACCTCATGTGTCTTCCTCTGGAAGACACATCTGAAATAGTGGATTCATCAGTGGATTAGCCTTAACCGAGTCACCACAGTGCAGTCGCTAGGTGAAAAGTCACAATCTTTATGTACTGGGCTCCGATGCACCTTCAAAACCAATAAGCTTTGTCGTTCAATCCCAGGGAAAATATTCAATTTCATCCTCAGCAACGACGCTGGAAATGTTATCTTTGGAAGTCACCTCTAGATTGTAGCAGAGGTAAGCCTGAGGCCCATCAGTCTGTATGTCACAATAAGTGAATTTAAGGGTGGTCTGATGGATGCAGTCTCAGGATTATATTGCTTTAACTCAGAAAACTAGGTTGGAGACGCATAAATAAGTGAGGTCTTGATCTAACTTAAGCCATTAAGTTTGTATAGTGGTGATTAGATAGAAGAAATATGAGACAGGTATGAAGGTATGCTCTAGACATCCAGTCTTCCAACAACCTTTAGAGGAAAAGTATCAGATACAAGATCCTCTTGGATATGGAAACTTCAAGAAACTAAAAATGATGCAAAAACAGATATAGTCAAACCTACACCATACTATAGTAACAACACCTAAATGGATCATCCATGCCCGGGATTTTAGAGTCAGAAGCAAAGAAATAAAAGAAGAAGCTAGCTACCATTAAACAAGAAGTCTCAAGTATCAGTTCATAACTAGAGAACCAGAGGCCTCATCAAAACACTACAATTGGGAGCATAGCTCTACCATCGACACTAACTGAAATTGAGAATGACTCCTAAATACTCCAAACTGAGCCACAACAACAATTTCAAATTATTACATTAAAGGCATTACGTCTACATGCCTTTTGTCAGACTGCGCATGTAGTCTCTGGCTAGTCGTGGAGTTCATTCAGACACAATCATGTTCCAGAACGAGCCTGCAAGTGAGTTGACCAGCTGACAGTCCCTTTCCGGACTTTCCATTAATGATGAAAATAATGTCCAACCGCCACCAACTACTTTAATAACTGCTTCCTCGGGATTGGGGAGGCTCAAGTCATCTCTGCATTTGAAGGACGTGGTAGCCTTCCCTTGGCTTTCTGCTGCTTCGTTGAACTGCTACAAGGGGACCCAGATGGCGGTGTGGACAAGGATTTGGCAAGGACTATGGTGCCATCGACATGGAGGTGAGATGAGAGGCTCCGACGTAGACGAACATGGTAGATAGAAGGTGACCGAGAAAGTATGAGTGGCAGAAAACGTGGGTGCTATGATGGGATAGGACAACAATGATGTGGAATGAGGTGATGATGTGGGGGGAAAAGGAAAGTTCATGGAAATAGATGGGATGGGGACCATCTTCCCAGGAGGAGGTGAGTAGTAGAACACCTGGCATAAGATGATAGGCGAGAGTTATAAGGGTACATGGTCTGACGGTGAGTGGAGGAAAGGTGTACCATAATGAGACGAGGAGGGAGAGTGGGTGATGGGATAAGAAAAGGTGAGAGATGGAGTTGGAGACAGATGTCAGTGGGGGACATAAGCGGTAAGAGGTGGTTGTAAGCAGTCTAATCAGAGGGGGTAGGCGGCGGGGTCTGAGTTAAGGAGAGGGTGACACGTTAGTGGGGACCCCACCTTTTAAAACTACCAACTCGAACCCCCCCGTCGTTAAAAGTAGACTGTCTGGGGGTGGCATTCGATATGGATCTTTGGTCATAGATCTAGGCACGTAGATCTCAGCTGTCTAGATCTACATGCCACTTAGCGTAATGCGCCTGCGCACACTAAACTTAGGATAAGTGGGTTTTATCCTACTTTTTTCCATTTTCACCAAAGGGGACCATCTCTTAGGAAAAACACCCCTTGACCAAATTCATGTGATAACACTTTGCACCCAGCTGAATATCTTACAATACTAGAAGGCTCTTACTCTTAGCACTTCTCTCTCACACAATAATAATCGCTCAAACCAATAACAAAACTAGAACGACAATACCAACAACAACATTAACAACCCATCCCAGGTCCTTTAGACCTCTATCTATACATTACAATAGATCATCAATAGCCTTGGGTTGAGACCTAAGTGTCAAAACCCTAGATACCAAAACCTTAGGTGTCTAAAACCCTAGGTCAACTTGAACT
>ML822726.1:34742-71473 GCA_009831015.1 Picea engelmannii | reverse complement strand
ATGTGCTCACATCTAACTGGTTATAAATGACAACAATGGGTAATGAATAAATGTTGAATGCTAATTGATGAGTTTTTGTGCAAGAGGGAATTTTTGGGAAAAAGAGCCCCACACTCATTCACCCCCCCTCTAAGTGTGGTAGGATATGGAGAAAACTCCTCCATAAAAAATTGTAACCTTATAACTCTGAATTAACACCTTATTATAGCATTACATGTAAAATTTTACACTTATCATGGTCAAGGGTAAGTTAATCATTCACTCTACTTAAACCATCCCTAAGAGAAATTCGTAAAAACAAGGCTTATAAAATTTCAAATGTTCAATGCAAAACAGATAAAGAACATAAACCCTTATAACTCCCTTTATGAATTTGTTTTTCAAAAATACAAATTCCTTGAATTCCCTTTTGTCTCTTCTTCCTTTTTTTTAAAGTTTCAAATATCATTATAATCTATATAATTCCTCCAAAAAAAACTTTATATCATATCACCTTAAAAAATGTGCAACTTGAAAACATATGGAATACCATGATGGATGAATTTGTTGACCAAAGAAAAAATGCTTATGTTCCATGAAGTTTATCACCCTTTGGCGTTCATTTTTATTTTTTAAACAAATGAGCAGCTTATCTTTTCACCCTTTGGGATAATCGGTAATTTCTAAGTTTTAATCTTTGAGGAAAACACTTTTGTAGATATTAGATATTGTTTGTGGAGACTTGCTATAGAAAAAAATGCCACACCTGTGCATTTCTGCCATGACCTAACCCTTTCCCAAAACTTGCTAGACATTTTCCCAAATTTCCTCTCCAAAATCATCTAAAAAACATTCCTTATGAGCATATCCGCAGGTTTCCCTAATGCAAAGTACGAACGTCGCGACTCTCTAGCTTGCAACCTGCGGATGCCCTAAAAAATCATAAAAAATAAAATAATTTCATGTTTTCAGGTGGGTTTTTTGGTTGGGCTTGTTTCCAAACGTTCCCTACCCGTAGACAATGAAATCAAACTCCTTGAACCTCTTAGGGAAGAGATAAAATCACCCTTGAGGGATAAGGAGAGGTCAAGTACCTTGGTGCAAGATTATGCTTCTAGCATCTAGCGAGCCTCCCTTTCCTATAATCCTCTGAGAAACACCCCCTTATTCTTGGAAAATCCTTTTCCAACATATCTTTCTTGTCTATATGGATATTGGGTGTATCCTTATGCATATTTGGGTTGAGTCGATTCTTGACAGATTCTTGGAGGAACCTAGATAGTTGGCTTCAAGATGGTGCCAAAGGCGAAACAAGGTTGTAACTTACATTTTTGATTTGGTGTTAATAGAATATTTTGTTTTCCCTCCTATCATGTGTTCATTGTATGTTTATCCTTTTAAGTTTACTTTGAATATGATATATGAAATGTATACCCTTTGATCATGTAACTACCTTTGTAGAAAATCTAGTATTGTGTCCATTTTGTTGGTTACTTCCAACAAAGGATCCAGAGCTCATCAAGAGAAAGGAGTGGGATTGACATCAAACGAGAGACTTAGGGTGCACCCTTTATCCCTCTTCCTTCTCTAAATTATCCCTATAAAGTAGTTACTCTTTCAATTTTTGTGTGCTTTCCTTGGAGGGAATAATTATATCTTCTCCATATATTCTTGATCTACCGTGATTTCAACCCATAATCACAGGGGAAATATGTCGTCAAAAAAATTGGTGACCATACTAGGGATTCTCCTAGTTCGGGTCAGTATCTTATGGTCTCTTGCTTGCTTGCCTTGTCTTTTCTTCTATAGTTTCAGATTTTTTTACAAAGTCTTTAGTCCCTCAGGAATTGTTACCAAGTCCATAATTTCTCTTCTTGGAAGTGTCTTTTTATTTTTTCTAAACTTACATATCCATCTGTGAGTTAGATATTTGTAGCATGCATACATCCACAAGTTGAATCTATAAAACCTGTGGATATCCGCGAGTTTCACTGCTAACAGTCGTGGAGCTGTGTGAATTCGTTTTTTTTTTTTTAATTCCTCTTTCTTTCTGGGTTAGTACTTGATTTGTTCAGTGGTTTAGGGCATCTTGAGTCTCTTATTGGCTTTTTCTTTGTTAAAATTTGAAAGTGTATAATACAGAGGAAGAAAAAAATATTGCTTGAGTTTATTTGGTATAAGTTTTGTCTAGTTGATTGGTAGATCAACTCTATTTGTCTAAACATCCAGACTCTTTGAGTTTTCAGTGGTTCCTCAGTTAAGCGCTTTATGTCTCTTTACCTACTTTTCCTTGTTTTCAAAAATAAAAAAAATGCATTCCTTTGCTTTTATTTTCTTTTGTAAAAGAAAAAGAACAAAAAATATGTTTGTTTGTTTGCTTCTCATTTCTTGAACCCTTGCCTTCTATATTTGCAAGAAAAGAGGTAGTTACCTAGAATTCAATTAGTTGCATTATATCATGCTTTGGTAGTGGTAAACAATTTTACATACTTGTGTGCATTTTTTTTCGGAAAAGAGAATTGTAAAGTGCATCTCAAGGTGCCATAAATATTGCACTCAAACTTTTTATTTTCTTCTGAAAAAGAAAATAATTTTCTTCATAAGCGTAGTTGCATCCATTTTCATTTTAAGAAACTTCATTGTGTTATTATATTGCACTATTTTTGGAGTCAATATGAACATCACCAAAGTTGCATCCACACCTTTTCTAAGTAAAGAACATCCCATTAAAATGAATGCGCAACTAAAATCTATTAGGAAATTTCATTTTTCTAGGGTGCACGAACACGTTTAGGATAGGGCCTTGGTGTAGGTTGGAGAGTAAATTTCTCCAAGGCCACTAAAAAGACATAAGTTTTTGAGATAGGGAGTAGAGAATCCATTTATTGTATAGGTCGGTTTAGAAGCTCCTCTAACACAGGAGTTAAACATGAGTTCACGTAAGGAAAAACCAAGGAGATTCCCCTCCAGAGTTGGACCGAGCATAATGGATAGATTTTGTATTGGGGTTTTCAATTGTACCCATACAACCATGAGAGGTGGTGCTTTTGAGGATTCGAGCATTGCTACCATTCCCAGACTTTTGATCCTGACTGTCGACTATATGCCCGAGGCACCGACTGCGAATTGGTAACCATAGTTGCTTCTCCTAGGTATATCATAAGGTGACTTCGGGGGTTCACCATAGTACCTGAGGAATATTTTGTATCACACACTTTTGTACTTGTTGGCCCTTGACCAAGTTTTGGGAGATCCTTGGTCAAGTTTGACCTATTTTGGGACTTCGACAGCCTGTCGAAGGAGGAGCACAAGACGAAGTAGAGATTGCGGGATCTTGACCCCCTTTTGGGTCCTTTTTGGGATTTGGGATTATGTAACGGGTATGGGATGTCAGACCATGGGTTTACCCATGTTTAGCTCTATTTTGTAAAGTATAAATAGATGTCTAGGCAATGTAAGAAAAGAGTAGTTACGAATGGCTAAGTGCTAGATCTATGTGATTGAAGGATTGTAAGTGCTCTTTGCATACTATGTGAGACTTGCAGAGCTAAGTGAAAGTCATTGTAAGAGGCTGTGGAAGGCTGTGTGCTTAGATATACTCGGGGAAGAAGGATCTAGCGAGATACGTAGATCTCATGTCCTACGCGGAGTAGGTTTTTGAGGCTCTGTGAATGTAACTGATTAACAGAAGATAATAAAGAAGAAGAGTTGGTGGACATAGCCCCAAGGTGGGGGTGAACCACGTACATGCTATGTTGCTATGCTTTGTGCAATGTGTTGATGTTTTTATGTCTTTACTTTCTAAGTGCTTTGATATAGATAGATAGATATGTTTATTCTTTGTGCTAATTATGTATATGGATGTTAGATATGACTTATATGAATGTGCTAGTGCTTGAATCTGTTAGATCCAACCTACTTCTCTATTATAAGTGCTTAAATACATTAGATCTGAATGAATGATGTGATGCTCTGTTTTATTTGCGGAGTAGATGGTGGTTCAATATTGATGAACTGTCGGTGCTAAGTGCTCTGTTAAGTATTACAATCACAGATCTGTGACCCAGTTAAGGTTGAAGACACCTGAGTCCTGCAACCACCCCTACCTCTACCTTGGGTGAGACTTCATCTGCTTTGTAGGTGTTGTCTAAAGGGACGGTAGTTAGGGTTTTGTTGGTGCGATGTTGTAGCGTTGAACCCTGGGTTTGCCCCTGTGCCAACAAATGGTTCCATTTCCAGGACCTGAAACTATGATTGCTGGGAACTGAGGAAGAAGAATCTTTGTGCAAAGATCCGACCTGAAACTGTGAAATCTCTGTGAGTAGATTTGTCACCCTGGTACGCAGTACTATGCTTAGTTTGTGAAGCTCTGTGCCAAGAAAAGAGGTCAGATCTGAAGAAAAGAGGTAAGATCTGAACGCTCTATACCCTGATAAAGGTAAGAATAGTGAAAAGTTCTAGATCTGAAAGCTTTGTGCTTTGTAGAAGTAAGATAAGTGAAATTTTTTGTTTCAAAAGTATGGATCTAGGTATGTTTGATAGATTTTTTCCTAGCTTGAAAACTGGGGCACTAATAGATGAAAGAAGGTTTGATATGCGTAGATCTAATAAGAATAGTGAAAGATATGTTATACCTATGCATAGAAAGAATGTTTGGACTAACAAGTGGATGCATGATCATATAAAGAAATGCTTGTAGGTTAGCTACTATGACCCTAGCACAAAATATAGGAAGAGTTGGGAATCATTTAAAAGAAAGAGAGGATTAACCCTCTGTTACAGTTGCAGAAAACCAGGATATCTTGCTAAGGAATTCTCTGGAAGAAGACCTAGTTGTCTTTGTTGAAAAAATATGGACCATGAAGTATTGTATTGCCCTAGAATGATTGCTAAGATTGAAGTAATGAACATGAGAAAAGAAAACCCTAAGGCAGATCCAAAAACCATGATTATGGAAGAACCCCAGAAAGAATCAGAGAAAGTATTGCTACAGATAAAAGAAACCCTGAATGACCACCGACATGTCATCTTATCGGAGATCTTCAAAGAAAAAGAATGCCTTGAATCAAGAATAAGAGACTTCGACATTGACTATGTTCTAGATGAGGAAACACAGGTGAATATCATGATAGAAAGAAGTTGGGAACTTTTAGGGAAGCCTGCTATGACTCCTTCATTGGGAGGAATAGGGATATTTAGAGGAAAGGTGATAAACCTATGTGGAAAGCTCACACGGATTTCTATGAATGCCAATGGAACTTTGACAGAGGAAGATTTTGAGATTATTAAAATTATTGAGAGCAGTGCCCCATTTACCATGTTACTAGGAAAACCTTGGATTGAAGGAGATCAGGCCAAAAGGAAAGAAGAAGAAGAATTTTTAGATTAGAAGAAACAAGAATTAAAATATTTCATGACTAGAAGGATCACACACTTGATTGAAGAACAAGAGAACAAATTGAAGCTATTTAACACCAGAGACTCGAATGTCAAAGTTGCAAGAACACTAGAAGAACCATAGAATATTGAAGTACCTATTCCAGCTAAAGAAGAAGTACCACCCTTGAATCTTAGGAAAAAATATCAACAACACGAAGTAACTATGCCAAAATAATATAAGAACCAGAATGGAAAAAGGCATACCGAGACGAAGCTCACTGGGAAGAAAGCTAGAAAACTAAGTAAGAAGAGAGCTAAGATCGACAAGTTATAGAAGGTTCCAAGAGGAAATTCGCAGAAGGAAAATTTGCAAAATTGGAGCTTCGTCAAGATAACAAAACAACGTCACATGGCACTTCGCCATGGCAAAGCAATATAGTCATTGGGAATAATATAACCATTTGTCTGACCCTCCGAATGGGTAGAAAGGCATTTATGGTTCACCACCAGACCGTTGAACCATGCCGTAACAGACAGGAACATAGTTAATGAAGGCTTTTCGACCGTTGCAAGAAATTCATTTCCAAGTTATCTATTTATCCCATTCTTCCATGCATCGAGAAAACTTTTGTTAATTGTGAATCTGTGCCCACAAACTTGTTGATTTTACACAGTGATCATTACATTATTTCCCTCTATCTCATTATAGTGTCTAAGTTACTCCTTGAACTGGAGATTTTCAACCTCGAGCGTGTATATCGGACGAGTTTAGTGATGCAGAGAAAGTTGTCGAAGAATTTATGATTGACCTCATGACTGAAAGAGTCATGTCGATGTCTGCAGGTATACAAGCTTCATCGACAAGAATGGTGCAAGCCTCTCTGTAGACTGCTCACGGATCAGGGCATCCCGACCAACAGTAGAGAAGAGAACCAAGCACATAGACGACCTAGCCAATGCAAAGTTGATTCCATCCATATTGCCCGATTACATCTCGCCTCTAGTTGGTGCGATGAATCGTGATAGTGTGCCACGAGATTTTGAGTACACCATAGTCATTGCATACCTCCCGAAAGGAATACATGCAGTTCGAGTAGAGCAGGATAAGATCACAACATTGAAGTTCAGTGACTTCAACCTTGGAGATCGCAATATCTATGGTATGCTCACCCCATACAAGTACCTAACTAGAAGAAAAGGGAAGAACTCGAAGATCATCCCTCAGTCGTGGACGATGAGCTTTGCGCAGTCCACCCTACTGAATTTCATGAAGATCCCACACTTCGGAAGACACCAGGAAGTCAACGCCTGTGTCAAGATGATACTATCATGTTAACATGGTGGCTACTTATGGCTAGACCGCCACATTACAATTGAAACAACGTTAATCCATAGGATCATAGGCCTGAGTATGCAAGGACCTGACCCACATGAATTTTATCCAGGAAAATCCGCAGATCACACACTAGCACAAAAGATCAAGGATACATATGGTGACGTTGAGAAGGGAACAAGAGGCTACAAGGTAGCTTCCATCCAGAGTGGCACAATGCGCATAGCATGTCAATTGATAGCTGGAAAATTAGTAAGGAAGAATTGACCTACGTAGGTCACCAACTTTGTCGTTGACCTTGTAGGGAAGTGTGCAGAAGGCCTACAGATGAACTGGGCGAAGTACCTAGTTAACCAGTTGGAAACAGATTGTCGAGAAGAAAAGGATCAGGGTTATGAATTTCATTTCAGCTGGCTCTTGGTCCTCATTGAATTTTTTTCCTGGGAGATGCCGGAAGGTTTGACCTTACCCGACATAGAACCGTTTGAACCGCTTGGCGTGAATTTTTCTACCCTGTGGTATTCAACTAATATGAAAAAACAGTGGCAGTCAAATGATGAGTTCCATACATACTACCTCCAGCTAAAGCGAGCCATCGAAGCTGAGCCTCGCATGACCCCGAACACCTTACAAAGGTTCCAACCACTAATGAAGTTTAGCGCATATCGACACTTTATCTACATTACAGCACAAGACTATGAACATAAAGAGAAACTCTAGTCATATTACAAACTCACAGAAGAAGAACTTGAGGAGATCACTAAGGAATGGTCCGTTGACCTCCTTATCCCTGCCAACCTCGTAGAGATATCTGATATTGACAGCCCAGAAGAAAATCATAAAGAACATAATACATCCAGAGCCAACAGGCAGAAGAAGACTAAGGAGGTCCAAAACTTAAGCAACACCTCAGGGAAGACTACTTCCATGTCACCTAACTGAGGGGGTGGTAATGATGTAGAATCTGAACAGAGACTAAGCAAAGTAACACTACCTAGAGATGAGGTTGACCCCTTGAAGAAGAGGAAGGTCTCACCCCCCAAACCTTCTTCCCAGAAGAAATCGAAATCCACCATGACTAAGATGCAGATTGTCCTCACCTCCGATGACTTTGACTTCATCATAGCAGCCTTGAATGATGCTTCACTGGAGATAGCAGAGAAACAAGGAACAAAGCAGGAAGAAATGTATGATAGGATTGAAGTTGAACTTTGAGGGGTACAATAGGCTCTTTAGTCTGGTTGCGTAGTCTCCACTGCGCCTCTGCCATCGGGAGAACCAGAGTTGGGAGATGAGCCAACCCAACTCCACCGTCTAGCTGATACAGTCGAAGCTCGCCTTCGACGAGCACAAGAGGAAATAGAAAAATCCACCCAGGATTTGGTGCAAGTACAAGGAGTACTTGTATAACAACACTGAGATGCAGAAGAGGAAAATATTTCTCTCCAAGAAAAGTTCGATGAAGAAAAAGAACAGATACAACAAGGAAAATAACAGTCGCTCGTGGAGCAACTCGAAGTGAAAGAAGAAGTCAACAGAGCACTTTTCTCTGTGACAGTCTTAGAAATAAAGGCAGAGGATTGAGTCACATAGAAAGTAGAGCATATCACATAATTTATCCAGCAGCTACAACAACTCATAGCAGACTTAGAGCTCTGCGTAGTGCCCAAAACTCCACAGGATGTAAGCGATCAAAGAGATGCAACTGCTCGAAGCGCAGTTGAGAGAATAAAATCCCTTGCTATGGAATGTAAGAAAATAATTGATCGCAGTGCCCAAACCTATGAGAAACTCACTAAGAACCAATAATTGAAGGTATTGGAGTCGCAGCTCCAAGAGGCAAATTATCAAGATGAAATGATACAGGCACAGTTGAAGCCCTTGTCAGTTGTGGAAAGAATGAAGCAATCCTAAGAGAAAATCACCACCCAAAAAAAGATCCACACTATCTAGAGAAGATTTATGGAAGTAACTCAGAGGCTCCAACCTGTACAAGATAAGGCTTACCTATAGTTCACAGAGGTCGAAGGCTGAGGAGAGGAACTGGAATAGGTTATTACTACAGCTGAACAATGCCTAGAGGGACCTGTGAACGAGGTAGATTGTATGACTAAGAACCTCAAATATCGCATATACATAAAAACAATAAAATTAAAAAGACCAAGTACTTCTCCATTCGACACATATTCTCTCTATTTAATATTTGATTTACAAGGGTGCCATCAATTTTAGCTTTATTATTACTCAAAACATGAGCACTTTATGTCAAGGTCTCATTACCATGATCGATGAAATTATTCATACGGCCATGTGAATTAAAATCTTATGTATTTCATACACTATCAAGTGTATGGAAATCACCAAACAAGCTAGCACTAGCATGGGTCAAGAAAAGAAATGATAGATAACTTTGTCAAGAACATATCCACATTCTCTTGCATGTCTAGTTGGTTCAAAATTTTGAGTTATCCTTGTGGTGTAGATTTTGCTATATTTTCTCTTTCTACTATATATTTAATGCATATCATTAATATGATTTTATCGAATCATAATTAAATTTCAAAAGGATAATTAAAAAATTTAAATCAATATATTTGATTTTTTTTAACCAATATATATATATATGATCGAATCATAATTAAAATTCAAAATGATAACTAAAAAATTTAAATCAATATATTTGAAATCAATTCTAAGAGAACATATGGGAAATAAGAAGATTACAAATAAGCCTCTCCCATCTTGAAAAAATAGTAGCACGAATCAAAGTGACATGCTAATCCTTCTCTGGGGTGAGAGTTTCCAAGGTCATATCATTATTACTAAGTATAAACTCAATTGTAATATCAAAAGGTGTATTTTTATATTTGTATTTTTATTGTGACTATACTATTTTAAATGTGAAAATATAAGATTTGGAAAAAACAAAAATGAAACTTTTATAAGTGTGATTTGTTCAAAAATATGAAAAACACAATTACTTAATATTTAATTCTTTTTGATGGGGTTCCAGGTGTGTAGGGTGGGGTCATCATCAATCATGATTTGCTCAAAAATATGAAAAACATTATTATTTAAGATTTGATTTTTTTTATGCGGTGGCATGTGCATAGGGGTAGGAATAATTAAAACAACTTTTGTATGGGGTCTTGGTATCTATCTTGATAATCAAGTAGAAGCTTATGCCTTATTGCAAAGTTTGACAATAGTTAATGAATCTTGAATCCAATCATTGATTGTGGTGTCATATTCAAAGGCTATCATAAGTCAGGTGATATTAAACATCACCCCAGTTGATACTACCCTCATATCAATTATAACTCGAGCTAAATGAGAGGTTAGCAAATTCATCGAAATCACATATTGTCATGTTTTACAACAAAACAACCATCACGTGGACTAGCTTTCCAATGTGTCCACAACTCTAAAAGTGGGGTTCTTAATATTAATGGAATCATTAATCATCAATCAATTCCATAATCAATTAATCATGAGTACAAAGAAACATATTGGGTCATTAAATCATCACATGGAACAAAACATTTGACTCCAAACTTATCATGGGGCTAGTTAAGAGATGAGACTTGAGTTCCCCCATCACATGCTTAAATCCATGAATAAGCATGAATTTGAACATGCATCGAGAAATTTCCTTAGAAATTTAGCTCTACAATGTGGTTTGGTAAGTTTCCTTTCCTATTTGGTTAGGGTTGTTTCCTTGTTAAATCCCACTTCCAGTAGGTCTATAGGAGAGTCTCCTCCTTCGAGACATTCCAATGTAAGGGAACTCTCAAATTCTCTAACTATTTTAAGTTATGTATTTTTTGAATCAGTTTTTACCTGTGTCTCTTTTCTAAGCAGAATACAGTGCTTTCTATTTGGTTTCATATTAAATGTTAAAAGACATCCTCTATTGGTTTGATGCATAGGAATTATAGATTTAATTTGGGGTTTGCATATGCGGCAAGTAAATTGGATATTTGGTAGCATTGAGAATCTGGTATTGGTTTGGTGTATCGATTCATGCATAGTTCTAATGGATTATAGAGAGCGTCAGGGAATCATATGTGCTCTTAGGAACCATGAGGATTCAATATTGATCTAGGTGGATATCGGTGGCCACCCACCTTTTCCAACTAGCTCAAAACAGTTTTCTGACAATTTTGGTAATTTACTATTTTTAGCAATTTTTAACTTTCGGGGCCATTTTGAGGGCCTAACTGAAGGATTTTTGGGATCTAGGATCTCAATGATAGATGGAGGCTATGATTGATCCCCCAGAATGAATCTACTCGATGATACCTTTCCAACAAGCTATTGTGCACCCCAAACAAAGATCGTATGCCAAAGTTATGCCCCGGGGAAGTTGATACACCAAACTACCCAAAACGGGGTCCACAAAACTGTTGGCTTTTCATCTTCCGAGGTTAGGGTTTTGGATTTTACTTATGTTAAAAAGGAATTTGGAGCCTCATTGTAATAATCATTTTCTTTCGAATGAGCACAGCCGTCACATCTCTTCTCAGAGATAAGCCACCACCATTCTAACGAGTCTTTCACTCTGTATTTTGACAGTCTTTGTACATTTTCGCTCATTAATAGAAAATTGTGTATCACTATATCTCTGTGTTTATGGTTGCATCTCTAATAAATTTATGTTATATTATTAGATATATGAGATATCTCTGTACATTTTTTTACTATATCTCCGCTCTCATTTAGTGCCGAAAATAATCTGGATCAGTGGTATTAGAGCAGGCTTCTCTTGATCATTTTTTAGTGCATGTCCCCAATGAGGTTTGAGTATAGAAAGTTGGGTCTCGAGCTTGTCTCTCTTGAGAATAATCTCTTTTCCACGCCGAATAAATCCTCAATGGCGGAAGAAAATAAAAACGATAGAGCAGACGATTCTATCAATATGTTGCTTCAGCAAGATCTCATGTGACAGAGGGACGAAATGATGGAGAATTTTTCCCACATCCTTCAATGCCTGTTGATAGCATCAGGCTCATCTTCATCAAGCGACCCCTTTGAAATTTTTGATATTCCTATATTTGAGGGTCAGATAGATACGGATGCCCTAGACAAATGGTTAAATCTGTTAGAAGGTTATTTCTCTGTCCACAATTTTTCCAACAAAGAAAAGATCATCTTCGTGCTCCTTAAGGATATTCCCCATGTCAAACATTGGTGGGAAACTTACTGGGAGAAAATTTCAACAGAGGAGTCTGGAATATATGGGGTCGATCCCACTTGGGATTTTTTTGTGGATGTGGTAAAGGAACAATTTACCATGTTGAAAACTATGAGGACCAATACATGAGATGGACCACACTGTGACAAGAGAGTGGTCAAGAAGTTATGGAGTTCAGCAATATCTTCCATACATTGCGCACAAATCTAGGTATCAAAGACTTTGAGCGACATCTGGTTCTGAAATACCCAAGGCTCTACATAGATACATCCAAACTAAAATGGATTTTTTGGACATCTCATCACTCGTTTCTGCTTGTCGATATGTTGTTAAAATCAAGTAGAAATTTAAGCACCAGAACAAATGGGAGTTTGGGTCTACAAATCTACAACAACCAAAGTATGATAAAGATGGCCCCAATAAACAGTCTCTCGAAAACTAGTCCAAGCCACAGGAAAAGAAGGGCCACGGGAAGACAAAGAAGGACACCTGAAAATGGTGCAATTTCCACAAAAGCCCCTGGCACAACATCGAGGAATGTCTCTCAAAACATTCATTAGTGGCAGATATTAAAGACAATGATTCAAACCCTGATTCTGAATCTGATTATGAAAATACTAGTAAAAGACAGATCATCGATGCAGACCCCACTACTATTGTCGCGACCGCAACAATTCAAGCAGAAGAACCAACGGATCCTGAAGAGGGGGAGCGCCTTTTTCATTCACAGATGTGGGTGAAGGAGATCCTGTTGCATTTTATTGTTGATAGTGGAAGCCATAAGAACCTCATCTTAGCAGAGGTCATCAAACAGTTGGGATTGTAGACAACACCACACCTGCAACAATAAAACATCGGTTGGCTTAGCCAAGGACAAGATCTATGTGTCAGTCAGTAGTGTTTATTTTCATACGACATCCAACCCTTCAAGGATGAGGTATTATGTGATGTTTCCCCACTGTATGTTTGTGATGTTCTCTTGGGCCAGCCATATATGTGGAAATTCCATGTCGTTTATGAGTCTCGACCCAATAGTGTCATTGTTTCTCTGGGGGGTCATCTCTACATAATACCATAGGCAGTTCGAACTAGTGTTCCACCTAAACAATGTCGCAAGGTAGTATCTCATACTACAAAATTCATCTTCTTCACAATTTGTTCAAAAGGTGAACAGAAGGATACTGCAACCACTACAACCTCAGCCCAAGCACCTTCTATCCAACAGAAGCAGGTCGAAAAAATCACAGAAAAGTGTAAAGAATCATTCTACACATAGGAATCTCATGTATCTAGACTAGTTAAAGAGGTCCAACCCTTCCAACCATATGCTCGTGACAACCTTCAACAAGCTAAGCAGTGCAACTTCTCCAACAAGGCAAGCAGCTCATCAAGATGTAGATTTAGTAAACGCTTTCACCTCTCCCCCGAGCACTCAACGCAATGGATACCATTACTTCCTAAAGAGGGAGGATTGATCCAGGTGGATAATAGTGGCCACCCACCTTTTCCAACTGGCTCAAAACTATTTTCTAGCAATTTTGGTAATTTACTATTTTTAGCAGTTTTTAACTTCCGGGGCCATTTTGAGGGCCTAAATGAAGGTTTTTCTGGATAGAGGTTATCAATAATAACCAAAGCCTATGATTGATCCCCCCAAATTAATCTCCTCAACGATACCTTTCCAACGAGCTATTGTGTGCCCCAAACGGAGATCGTATGCCAAAGCTACGCCCCTGGGAAGTTGATACACCAAACTACCCAAAACGGGGTCCACAAAACTATTGACATTTCATCTTCTGGGATTAGGGTTTTGGATTTTACATATGCTAAAAATTTCTTTGGAGCCTCTTTGTAATAATAATCTTCTTTCGAATGAGCGCAATCGTCACATCTCTTCTCATAGATAATCCGCCACCATTATCGCGAGTCTTTCACTCTGTATTTTTATAGTCTTTGTACATTTTCGCTCATTAATAGCAAATTGTGTATTACTGTATCTTTGTATTTATGGTTGCATCTCTGATACATTTATGTTATATTATTGGATATCCGAGATATCCCTATACATTTCTTTATTATATCTCCGCTCTCATTTCATGCCGAAAATAATTTGGATCAGTGGTATCAGAGCAGGCTGCTCTTGATCATTTTTTAGTGCATGTCCCCAATGAAGTCTGAGTATATAAAGTTGGGTCTCGAGCTTGTCTCTCTTGAGGAAAATCTCTCTCCCACATCCAACAAACCCTCAATGGTGGAAGAATATAAAAACAATAGAGCAGACGATTCTATCAATATGTTGCTTGAGCAAGCTCTCATGTGACAAAGGGATGAAATGATGGAGAATTTTTCCTACATAATTCAACGTCTGCCGATAGTATCAGGCTCATCTTCATCAAGCGACCACTTTGGAGGCACCTCACCTTTTAAGGTACAAGTCAATTTTGATATTTCTATATTTGAAGGTCAGATAGATATGGATGCCCTAGACAAATGGTTAAATCTGTTAGAAGGTTATTTCTTTGTCCACAATTTTTCTGATAGAAGAAAGATTATCTTCGTGCTCATTAAGGATATCCCCCATGTAAAACATTGGTGGGAAACTTACTGGGAGAAAATTTCCACAGAGGAATCCATAATATACGGGGTCGAGCCCACTTGGGAATTTTTTTGTGGATGCGGTAAAGGAACAATATTACCCTGTGAGGCTACTACCTCTGTTTTACAAGCTCCAACTTGTTTGAGAGCACCAACTCTCTAGTTTGTCTAGCACCCACTAGAAGGAATAACCAACTCCCTGAGTGTTCCAGCACGGACTGGATGGAAGCACCTACTTCCACTTATACAAGCACCAACTTGTTTGGGAGCATCAACTCTCTAGTTTCTCTAGCACCCACTAGAAGGAAGTAACAACTCCCTAAGTGTTCCATTACCAACTGGATGGAAGCACCAACTTCCAGTCACACAGGCACCAACCTGTATAACAGAGAACAACAGGTCTCCCTTGCACCACCCTGCCACCCTGGTTTCTTTGGCTGGAACCAGATGGAAGCTCCAACTCCCTGTGTTCAAGCACCCACTTGAACCTCTAAGGACAACAGTCCTCTCTAGCACATCCCAACCACCCTTATTACAAACAAATGATTGAATATTCAACAACACAGATAAATCAATTCTTACCACTTCTTCACTGTTCTTCAATTCTTCTCTGCTACACTATTCTTCTACTCTGTTCATACTTGGCTTGACTTGTTGTCTCTTTCTGTTTGTTCTTTCTCATGCTCTTTGATATGTGCGCATTCTGCTCTCTTCACCTTTCTCCTCTGTTCAGCTTCTGTTCCTTATCTCTGAGATTTCTTCACACTATGCATACTGTAATTTTACTTTCCTACAGTTAAACTCATTTTTCACTCAGAACAACGAACCACACACAGTCACTGTGTGTTTCTTTTATGCACTACAACCGCTTCAGTTACCCCTCAAATCCATAGAACAACGATTCAACAACTGAAACGCCAATCGTCCAAGAACCATAATTCGGTTCTGATAACTGAATTGTAACTGAACAATTAATCGTGAAGAGAAATAGTAGCCCTTCGATTATATTTCCAAGTATTCAACACCATTGGATTACAATCACAGGGTCTCGCGTTGATTTTGCCATTTCGCATTTTGGTATTTCGGCATTCCTTGTGATGAGATATCTTGACGCTCCATGTCGCGATCCCCGAAACTTTGAAAAAGGAGCTTAGATGGACTAGATTCTTCCCCTCACATGACCACTAGTGATGACCACAGGCTACGCCAAAAGGCATTTCGCAATTTCTCATGTCGCGAGTTCAAGAGGTTAGGGAACCCCATTCCTTTGACTTTCCAATCAGTGAAATCATGATATTTTTTCACATGTCCTATGGACCCAATGGTCCAAATCTTATTGTGATTTTGAAATTTCACGGGCCTTCGTCTTGCCTGATCAACGGTCCACAAGATTTCATAACCTGATCCCTTCTTTTCTTAATCAAACGGCTAATGGGATTTCGGTGTTTTTCCCTTCGAGTCATCGTGACTCCAACATTATAAAATTCATGATCACAAAATCTCTGAAGTGATCGGATGGTTCACATAACCCACTGAGATGGATGATTAACGGTATTTCGGAGTTTTGCCTTTCGAGTTTTCGAGACTCACAATAGTCCCTTTCGGCATTTCGGAGTTTTGCATTTCGCAACTTCAGTACTCCTGTGATGAAGAGTCTCGACTCTTGACTCCTCCAACTCCCGGTATCCGAAACTCTGAAATGGAGTCTTTGTTGATGTGCCTGTTTCTAGATTTCGACGTTTTGCATTTCGCAAATTCGGGACTCCTGTGATGAAGAGTTTCGACACTTCCAACTCTCGGTATCCGAAACTCCGAAATAGAGTTTAGCTTCTGATACCCGAAATGAAGTTTAGCTTATGATCTTTCCATGTGATCAACGTTGTTCTACTAGTCGTGATCTTTGCCATCATTGACAAACACGCATACTCTGCCTCCTTCTGAAAACATGCCAACACTTTGTCCCTTCAAAATATTGTGCCGTTATAATATCATCCCAACCGACTGCTTATCTTTTAGTTATTTCAGGAATTCATCCAACACCACATCTTTTATTCTTGTTGTAGTTTATTGCTATTAGTCACGTCCAATTAGGTGTTCATCGTAGTCATCTTGGTACGAAAATTTAAAGGCTTCCCTCATGTTTTTATTTTCCTGATCAGGGTTAGGATAAAAATTATTCTTTCTTGCTTGTTTAACTTGAGAATCCCTTGAAATATAATTGTCTTGGACAACTCCTATTCAGGTAATGACATTCAAAAAATTTGTATTAAAAATTTCATGGGTTGGAATTTTGTAAAATATTATTGATTGTTCATTTGTTTGTGCATTTTTCCAACATAATAGGATAGTCTTCTAGTGAATGGTCATCGAATCCATAAAAAATATAGAGCTTGAGGTCATTTATTTATTTTAATGGGAAGTCCGGGCTCATATGGAAGTCTTTTAAAGAAATATAACAATATGCTTTGTCTCGACCGACACATCCTCCTTAAAACCATTATATCCACCTTTGTAGCCTCATATTCCTTGATATCCTCCTCTATAATGACCTCTTCCTTGGTATCCACCTAGTTGACCTTGATATATATTTCCTCTTCTTTAATAGCCTTGTCCATTGTTACCTTATTCTATGTTCTGGTCAATTGTCTATGTGTTGTAGACTACCTAGTAATTTTGAATTTTTTTTTCCATTAAGCTGACATTCTTGTGTAAAGTGGATTGCTTCTTCATAGATGCCACATCATTTTGGTTTTGAATTTTTCATATTATGTGGGAACTATATTGTATTATTATTTGTCAAGATTTCACAAATTTCAAAGAAATATTTCGTTTGGACTCTTCTGACTTCTAGTTCTCTTTCTAACAATCTCAATATTTATAAAAGTATTTTGTATGGCCTTCACTCATAGATTTTGTGCACCATAGATCACTTCTCCAAAGGGCCATATCTCTCAAGGATTTCTAAAGAATTTCCGCTTTTTCTTCTATCCTCTTATTAGTTGACAAGGTTGTCCAATCATCATTTGTTTCAATTTGTTGGGATTTCCTCAAATCTTCCTCACATGATTGGATATCATGCATTCTTAGTGGTCTTCATATCTTTTGAAATAGTCCTGCAACATATCATTGGGCCAACAACTCTGCATCTATTGTATTGTGTATCTAACTTAGTAGGTATTTTAAGCTTTTATCCTAATTTCTCATAGATTCATCTAATATTTGCTTGATCTGTTTAAGTTTTGGGGCTTCCATATGTTGGATGTCTTTTGTTTTGAAGAAGGATAGGAAATTTTAATTAATTTCACCCTTGGTCCTTGTCTAATTTTTAGTGAAGTTCATGAACCAAGTGAGAGCTCTTTTTCTTAGGGATCCAATAGATCGTTCCATTTTTTTGTCTTCATCTGTGATGTACTCCAAGGCATCCCAAAATGTCTCACAAACAAACTAGTGTCTCTTGGGACATTCATCCCCTTAATAGATTGGAATGTGATTTTGACTCATTTTTTCTAGATTTTTAGAAGTTCACTTAGGAGTATTCTAAGTTATTGTATCCATCGACTGATTGGAGGATTCATCTGTGTTTTTTCTTGAGATGTCATTTTGACTGGGATGGTCGACAATTCATGTTCCATAGAAAATGCTTCAGAGTATTTATTTGCTTCAATGATTTATTTTTTGGGGGTTATCTCATCCATTTGGCACCCCTTATCTACATATTCAGTAAATCATTGTTCTTATAGTAACGTCATTTCATCACAACTATCAATTGAGTGCACCTCTTCTTCCTCAAATGTTAAATTTGGTAAGGGGGTGTTTTTGTGAGATCCTTTATGTGCAGGAGTTTTATTTAATCATTTTTTTTTCTTACCCAACTTTGTTCAATCTTGGGGATATCAATCAATAATATATATCTTAGGTTTCCTTGATCATCCAAGAGATACCACATCAAATTGGGTTTAGGGTTAATATGTAGCCTTTAATGGAGGAACTCTCTTATTTGAGAACTTGCCACTTCTGGGATTGGAGATTGACATAATGCGGGGTATGAGTCATCCATTTACATGTGTTTATCAATTTCTTCCAGTTCTAGGACACCAATTGCAAGTTTTTAGTCCACCTAGAAATCATCAGGGCTACTCCTCTTGTCACATCTATTTGGTCATCACCAAAATAAGATTGGTCCAGTGCACCAACGATTTTCCACTCCTGACGGTTTTCTGATTTATCTAATGGGGGTCTCGTGCATTATGCATATCTTCTCTTTTCCTCTACCTTTTTTCTCTTTCTAACTTTTGAATGTCGATCAAAGGTTTTTAGGATTGCATTCTTCGTGCAATTATTTTCTTTGTTTCTTTGTCCAATGTTTATTATCTTTGCTTTTCGGTTGAGTTCCTCCTTTTTTCTGGCATACTTTCTCTCTAGTGTAGGTCAATTAGGTATTTAATGCAACTGAGGCATATCACGGACAACTAGACCCCCATCGTTGACCCCGACTTACTCTAGGTCAATGATGGCATAGGTGATAGCCATGTTTATTTCTTCAAAAATAACTCCCAATATTATTTAATATCTTTGCAATTGGATTCAAGAAATTTTTCCCAATCTTGTTGTCTTCATCTCCGGTCAATATTGATAGGTGTGGTTAGAGGAGGTCGATAATACACAATATGGTCGACTCCTTTGTCATGGAGAAATTTGTGTAATAAAGAAGGTATGGTACAAATGAAACTATCGTGAAAATCATTGTAGAACCTTTGTTTGATGTTGTCGACGGACATTCTCTCTTCAATTGCCKATTATTCAAAAAATAGATTCACTGTGTTTTCAAACCACTCGTGCAAATTGGTGTGGCCCCCTTTAATTATTTTTGACATCAATGGTTCATCATCGGTGATATTATTAATGTGAAGGTCTATTAATGTACTTTTTAATTTCGACCAACTTACAATTCAACTTGTCATTCCCAATCGACTGCTGGGTCTAGTCGATAGAGTCGACTAGGCCCTCCAACAATGTTCTTAATGCCAATCTTTGTCCTCCTTGAATATCCCATCCTAGAAAATTCCACATCCAAATAATTTTGTAATTTTGAATACTCCAAATTGTATTGCACCCAAATTATCTTTCATCTACTAATTTGTTATTTATTTAATGGTTCTTTCTGTTCAAAGTAGGGACACTTTATTTCAATATCTCATTACCATGGTTGAGGACCAAGGATAATTTTAAGGATGGAAATTTATCTCCGAATGTAGAAACTTTGGCGGATATTACTAGTCCTTAATATGAAAACTATAAAATGTTTGGTGATAGTTTTGTAAAAATATTCAAATTTCTAAGGATTTTATATATTTTCTATAAAATTAGGCCTATTTTTAAGGTAAAATAATTTTATTATATAAAATTTGGGTAAATCACTTTTAGAAAAAATGGAAACTAGCAAATCATTTTTTTGGAAAAAACATCGAAAATTAACCCACAGGCGATATATAACCCCTAAATTTCTCCTTATTAAAAACTTAAAAATATATAATTATATGACTAATAACCTCAAGTATTGCAAATAAAAACAATAAAATTAAAAAGACCAAGTACTTCTCCATTCGACGCATATTCTCTCTATTTAATATTTGATTTAAAGGGTGCCATCAATTTTAGCTTTATTATTACTCAAAACATGAGCACTTTATGTCAAGGTCTCATTACCATGATCGATGAAATTATTCATATGGCCATGTGAATTATAATCTTATGTATTTCATACACTATCAAGTGTATGGAAATCACCAAGTAAGCTATCATTGGTCAAGAAAAGAAATGATAGATAACTTTGTCAAGAAAAGAAATGATAGATAACTTTGTCAATAACATATCCACATTCTCGTGCATATCTAGGTGGTTCAATGATTTTGACTTATCCTTGTGGTGTAGATTTTGCTATATTTTCTCTTTCTACTATATATTTAATGCATATCATTAATATGATTTTATCGAATCATAATTAAATTTCAAAATGATAACTAAAAAATTTAAATCAATATATTTCAAATTGATTCTAAGAGAACATCTCGGAAATAAGAAGATTACAAATAAGCCTCTCCCGTCTTGAAAAAATAGTAGCACGAATCAAAGTGACATGTTAATCCTTCCCCGGGGTGAGAGTTTCCAAGGTCATATCATTGTTACTAAGTATAAACTCAATTGTAATATCAAAAGGTGTATTTTTTTTATTTGTATTTTTATTGTGACTATACTATTTTAAATGTGAAAATATAAAATATGGAAAAAACAAAAATGAAACCTTTATAAGTGTGATTTGTTCAAAAATATGAAAAACACAATTACTTAATATTTAATTTTTTTTTTGATGGGGTGGCAGGTGTGTAGGGTGGGGTCATCATTAATCATGATTTGCTCAAAAATATGAAAAACATTATTATTTAAGATTTGATATTTTTTTATGGGGTGGCATGTGCATAGGGGTAAGAATAATTAAAACAACTTTTGTATGGGGTCTTGGTATCTATCTTGATAATCAAGTAGAAGTTTATGCCTTATTGCAAAGTTTGATAATGGCCAATGAATCTTGAATCCAATCATTGATTGTGGTGTGATATTCAAAGGTTATCATAAGTCAGGTGATATTAAACATCACCCCAGTTGATACTACTCTCACATCAATTATAACTCGAGCTAAATGAGAGGTTAGCAAATTCATCGAAATCACATGTTGTCATGTTTTACAACAAAACAACCATCAAGTGGACTAGCTTTCCAATGTATCCACAACTCTAAAAGTGGGGTCCTTAATATTAATGGAATCATTAATCACCAATCAATTCCATAATCATTTAATCATGAGTACAAAGAAACATATTGGGTCATTAAATCATCACATGGAACACAACATTTGACTCCAAACTTATCATGGGGCTAGTTAAGAGATGAGACTTGAGTTACCCCATCACATGCTTAAATCCATGAATAAGCATGAATTTGAACATGCATCGGGAAATTTCCTTAGAAATTTAGCTCTACAATGTGGTTTGGTAAGTTTCCTTTCCTATTTGGTTAGGGTTGTTTCCTTGTTAAATCCCACTTCCACTAGGCCTATAGGAGAGTCTCCTCCTTCAAGACATTCTAATGTAGGGGAACTCTCAAATTCTCTAACTATTTTAAGTTATCTATTTTCTGAATCAGTTTTTACCTGTGTCTCTTCTCTAAGTAGAATACAGTGCTTTCTATTTGGTTTCATATTAAATGTTAAAAGACATCCTCTATTGGTTTGATGCATAGGCATTATAGATTTAATTTGGGGTTTTCATATGCGGCAAGTAAATTGGATATTTGGTAGCATTGGGAATTTGGTATTGGTTTGGTGTATCAATTCATGCATAGTTCTAATGGATTATAGAGAGCTTCAGGGATTCATATGTTCTCTCAGGAACCATGAGGATTCAATATTGATCCAGGTGGATATCGGTGGCCACCCACCTTTTCCAACTGGCTCAAAACATTTTCTAACAATTTTGGTAATTTACTATTTTTAGCAGTTTTTAACTTCTGGAGCCATTTTGAGGGCCTAACTAAAGGATTTTTGAGATCTATGCTCTCAATGATATATGGAAGCTATGATTGATCCCCTTGAATGAATCTACTCGATGATACCTTTCCAACAAGCTATTGTGCACCCCAAACGAAGATCGTATGCCAAAGTTACGCCCCGGGGAAGTTGATACACCAAACTACCCAAAACGAGGTCCACAAAACTGTCGGCTTTTCATCTTTTGGGGTTAGGATTTTGGATTTTACTTATGTTAAAAAGGCCTTTGGAGCCTCATTGTAATAATCATCTTCTTTTGAATGAGCACATCCATCACATCTCTTCTTAGAGATAAGTCACCACCATTCTAGCGAGTCTTTCACTCTGTATTTTGACAGTCTTTGTACATTTTCGCTCATTAATAGAAAATTTTGTATTACTGTATCTCTGTGTTTATGGTTGCATCTTTGATACATTTTTGTTATATTATTGGATATCCGAGATATCTCTGTACATTGTTTTACTATATCTCCGCTCTCATTTAGTGCCGAAAATAATCTGGATCAGTGGTATCAGAGCAGGCTTCTCTTGATCATTTTTCAGTGCATGTCCCCAATGAGCTCTGAGTATAGAAATTTGGGTCTCGAGCTTGTCTCTCTTGACTAAAATCGCTCTTCCATGCCCAAGAAATCCTCAATGGCGGAAGAAAATAAAAACGATAGAGCAGACGATTCTATCAATATGTTGCTTGAGCAAGATCTCACGTGACAGAGGGACGAAATGATGGAGAATTTTTCCCACATCCTTCAACGCCTGTTGATAGCATCAAGCTCATCTTCATCAAGGGGACCCTTTGAAATTTTTGATATTCCTATATTGGAAGGTCAGATAGATACCAATGCCCTAGACAAATGGTTAAATCTGTTAGAAGGTTATTTCTCTGTCCACAATTTTTCCAACAAAGAAAAGATCATCTTTGTGCTCCTTAAGGCTCTCCCCCATGTCAAACATTGGTGGGAAAGTTACTAGGAGAAAATTTCCACAGAGGAGTCTGGAATATATGGGGTTGAGCCCACTTGGGATTTTTTTGCGGATGTGGTAAAGGAACGATATTACCATGTTGGAAACTATGAGGACCAATACATGAGATGGACCAGACTCCAACAAGAGAGTGGTCAAGAAGTTCTGGAGTTCAGCAATATCTTCCATACATTGCGCACGAAGCTAGGTATCAAAGACTCTGAACAACATCTGGTTCTGAAATACTCAAGGCTCTACATAGATACATCGAAACTGAAATGGATTTTTTGGACATCTCATCACTCGGTTCTGCTTATGGATATGTTGTTAAAATCAAGTAGAAATTTAATCACTAGAAAAAATGGGAGTTTGGGTCTGCAAATCTGCAACAACCAAAGTATGATAAAGATGGCCCCAATAAACAGTTTCTCGAAAACCAATCCAAGCCACAGGAAAAGAAGGGTGACGGGAAGACAAAGAAGGACACCGAAAAATGGTGGAATTTCCATAAAAGAGCTTGGCACAACACCGAGGAATGTCGCTCAAAACAATGATTGGTGGCTGAGATTAAAGACAATGATTCAAACCCTGATTCTGAATTTGATTTTGAAAATACTAGTAAAAGATAGATCATCGACGCAAACCCCACTACTATTGTCGCAACCGCAACAATTCAAGATGAAGAACCAATAGATCCTGAAGAGGGGGAGCACCTTTTTCATTCACAGATGTGGGTGAAGGAGACCCCACTGCATTTTAATGTTGATAGTGGAAGCCAGAAGAACCTCATCTCAACAGAGGTCATCAAACAGTTGGGATTGTCAACAACACCACACCTGCAACAATACAACATTGGCTGGCTTCGCCAAGGACAAGATCTATGTGTCAGTCAGCAGTGTCGATTTTCATATGACATCCAGCCCTTCAAGGATGAGGTATTATGTGATGTTTCCCCGCTGGATGTCTGTGATGTTCTCTTGGGCCAGCCATATATGTAGAAATTCCATGTCGTTTATGAGTCTCGACCCCACAGTGTCATTATTTCTCTGGGGGGTCACCTCTACATAATACAAGAGGTAGTTCGAACTAGTGTTCCACCTAAACAATGTCTTAAGGTAGTATCTCATACTACAAAATTCACCTTCTTCACAATTTGTTCAAAAGGTGAACAGAAGGATACTGCAACCACTACAACCTCAGCCCAAGCACCTTCTATCCAACAGAAGCAGGTCGAAAAAATCGCAGAAAAGTGTAAAGAATCATTCTACACACAGGAATCTCATGTATCTAGACTAGTTAAAGAGGTCCACCCCTTGCAACCACATGTTCGTGACAACTTTCAACAAGCTAAGCAGAGCAACTTCTCCAACAAGGCAAGCAGCTCATCAAGATGCAAATTCAGTAAACGCTTTCACCTCTCCCTCGAGCACTCAACGCAATGGATACCATTACATCCTAAAGAGGGAGGATTGATCCAGGTGGATATTAGTGGCCACCCACCTTTTCCAACCGGCTCAAAACTGTTTTCTGGCAATTTTGGTAATTTACTATTTTTAGCAGTTTTTAACTTCTGGGGCCATTTTGAGGGCCTAAATGAAGGTTTTTCTGGATCAAGGTTCTCAAAAATACCGAAAGCCTATTATTGAGCACCCTAAATTAGTCTCCTCAATGATACCTTTCCAACGAACTATCGTGCACCCCAAACAAAGATCGTATGCCAAAGCTATGCCCCTAGGAAGTTGATACACCAAACTACCCAAAACGGGGTCCACAAAACTATTGACATTTCATCTTCTGGGATTAGGGTTTTGGATTTGAATTATGCTAAAAATTCCTTTGGAGCCTCTTTGTAATAATAATCTTCTTTCGAATGAGCACAACCATCACATCTCTTCTCATAGATAAGCCGCCACCATTATAGCGAGTCTTTCACTCTGTATTTTTACAGTCTTTGTACATTTTCGCTCATTAATAGAAAATTGTGTATTATTGTATCTCTGTGTTTATGGTTGCATCTCTGATTAATTTATGTTATATTATTGGATATCTGAGATATCCCTATACATTTCTTTATTATATCTCCACTCTCATTTCGTGTCGAAAATAATCCGGATCAGTGGTATCAAAGCATGCTGCTCTTGATCATTTTTCAGTACATGTCCCCAACGAGGTCTGAGTCTAGAAAGTTGGGTCTCGAGCTTGTCTCTCTTGAGGACAATCTCTCTCACGCCCAAGAAACCCTCAATGGTGGAAGAAAATAAAAACGATAGAGAAGATGATTCTATCAATATGTTGCTTGAGCAAGCTCTCAAGCGACAAAGGGATGAAATGATGGAGAATTTTTCCCACATAATTCAACGTCTGCCGATAGTATCAGGCTCATCTTCATCAAGCAACCACTTTGGAGGCACTTCCCCTTTTAAGGTACAAGTCAATTTTGATATTCCTATATTTGAAGGTCAGATAGATATGTATGCCCTAGACAAATGGTTAAATCTATTAGAAGGTTATTTCTCTGTCCACAATTTTTCTAATAGAGAAAAGAACATATTTGTGCTCCTTAAGGATCTCCCCCATGTCAAACATTGGTGGGAAACTTATTGGGAGAAAAATTTCACAGAGGAATCCACAATATATGGGGTCGAGCCCACTTGGGAATTTTTTTGTGGATGCGGTAAAGGAACAATATTACCCTGTTGGCAACTATGAGGACCAATACATGAGATGGACCACACTGCGACAAGAGAGGGGTCAAGAAGTTATGGAGTTCACCAATACCTTCCATACCTTGCGCACCAAGCTGGGTATCAAAGACTCTGAGCGACATCTGGTTCTGAAATATCGTGGGGCTCTACACAGATACATCCAAACTAAAATGTATTTTCTGGACATCTCATCACTCGGTTCTACTTATTGATATGTTGTTAAAATCGAGTAGAAATTTAAGCACCAAAACAAATGGGAGTTTGGGTCTGCAAATCTGCAACAACCAAAGTATGATAAAGATGGCCCTAATAAACAGTCTCCTGAAAACTAGTCCAAGCCACAGGAAAATAAGGGTCACGGGAAGACAAAGAAGGACACCGAAAAATGGTGTGATTTCCACAAAATCCCCTGGCACAACACCGAGGATTGTCACTCAAAACAATCATTGGTGGCTGATATCAAAGACAAGGAGTCGAATCCTGATTCAGAATCTGTTTATGAAAATAGTGGTAAAAGAAATATCATCGATGCAGACCCCATTGCTATTGTCGCGACCACAACAATTCAACCAGAAGAACCGACAGATCCTGAAGAGGGGGAGCACCTTTTTCATTCACAGATGTGGGTGAAGGGGACCCTGCTGCATTTTATTGTTGATAGCGGAATCTAGAATAACCTCATCTCAGCAGAGGTCGTCAAATAGTTGGGATTGTTGAGAACACCACCCCTGCAACCATACAACATCGGGTGGCTTCACCAAGGATGAGATATATGTGTCAACCGGCAGTATCGATTGTCATACGACATCTATCCCTTCAAGGATGAGGTATTATGTGATGTTTCCCCATTGGATGTCGATGATGTTCTCTTGGGCCAGCCATATATGTGGAAACGCCATGTTGTTTATGAGTCTCGACCCCAGAGTGTCATTGTTTCTCTGGGGGGTCATCTCTACAAAATACCAGATGTATTTCTGACTACTGTTCCACCTAAACAATACCGCAAGGTAGTATATCATACTAAAAAATTCAGCTTCTTCACAATCTGTTCAAAAGGTGAACATAAGGATATTGCAACCACTACAACCTCAACCCAAGCACCTTCTATCCAATAGAAGCAGGTCGAAAATATTGCAGCAAAGTGTAAGATTCCTTCTGCACATAAGCATCTCATGTAGCCAGACTGGTTAAAGAGGTCCAACCCTTCCAACCACATGTTCGTGACAACCTTCAACAAGCTAAGCAACGCAACTTTTCCAACGAGGAAAACAACTCATCAAGATGCAGATTCAATAAACGCTTTTCCCTCTCCCCTGGGCACTCAACACAATAGATACCATTGCTTCCTAAGGAGGGAGGATTGATCCAGGTGGATAGTGGTGGCCACCCACCTTTTCCAACTGGCTCAAAACAGTTTTCTGGCAATTTTGGTAATTTACTATTTTTAGCAGTTTTTAACTTCCGGGGCCATTTTGAGGGCCTAAATGAAGGTTTTTCAGGATAGAGGTTCTGAATCATAGCTAGAGGCTATGATTGATCCCCCTAAATTAATATCCTCGACCATACCTTTCCAACGATCTATCGTGCGCCCCAAACGGAGATCGTGTGCCAAAGTTATGCCCCTGGGAAGTTGATACACCAAACTACCCAAAACAGGGTCCACAAAACTATTGACTTTTCATCTTTCGAGGTTAGGGTTTTGGATTTTACTTATGTTAAAAAGGCCTTTGGAGACCCATTGTAATAATCATCTTCTTGTGAATGAGCACAACCGTCACATCTCTTCTCATAGATAAGCCGCCACCATTCTAGCAAGGCTTTCACTCTGTATTTTTACAGTCTTTGTACATTTTCGCTCATTAATAAAAAAATTGTGTATTATTGTATCTCTGTGTTTATGGTTGCATATCTAATACATTAATGTTATATTATTCAATATTTGAGATATCTTTGTACATAGCTTTATTATATCTCTGCTCTCATTTCGTGTCGAAAATAATCCGCATCAAATATAATGCAATATGAATTTCATGTTCATAGTCACTTCAAAGGTCCATGAGAATGAACATCGGGACACTTCTTATATAGAAACATTTATGGGGACTCTTGTACAACATAAGAAACATATAGTTGTTCTTGAAGCAAAATGCAATATAATTAGAAACATGGTTTTAAACTTGAGAAAGGGAGATTAGTTAGTGGATTCTAGCAAAAGGATATCAATCAATTCAGCTCAAGGGGAGCTAAAGGAAGAAGAAATTGTGCATTATCTTGTCAAATATATGGAAATAGTAAAACAAGTCTCTGTCCCATTAAACACAGGCTTGGAAGAAGTAGATAATCATCATGCTTTATGTTAAGTATTATGTTTTTTAAGGTTGTTAAAATTCTAGGTTTATAGTGTAGATTATATAACATCAAGGAATACTGGGAAATTTTGTCTAAAGATATAGACAGGCTATGTAATAGGTATGTAGTTGGCACTATTTTTTTCTCAATTTTTTTAATAAAGAACTGTGATTTAAATTTATTGCTAACATTGTTGTAGCTTTAAGTAATATAAAATTCCCCGGTTATGATTTTTTTTAAATCTCTTTTAAGATTGGATAAATCCAAATTTAAAACAAATCTAAAACTAACTTATTAACACTTTATATTTACAAATTAAACCCAAATATTTTTTTTGCTGAGGAAATGTACTCCCGAAATACTCTTTGAATACTTCCCCATGATCCATGGGTGGTAAGCAAGGTAAACTGCCAGCCCTGATTATGTCGCCTCGCCCTAAAAGAATTAAGAGAGTCAAACCCATGATCAACAACAAACATGAAAAACACATATCTAACTCTAGACTAATTAAACTAACCCTAAAAAATAAACCCAAATAATAATTATAATTACTTTTAAAATACAAATTCAATCATTATCATATGTTTTAAACCTCAAATCATATTTAACTCCATAACCTTTATCATAACTACATTCAACCTCAAAATCATTATCATAACATTTAATCTAAATCAATCACTATGTAAATAAATCTAATTTTTGGAACTTAATCAAAAACAACTTTTTATATATTCTCTTTAGAGATGATAAGACACGACATAGCCATAGACGAGCCCACCAATTATGTTTTTAAATATATATTTTACAAGGTCCTTATACTAACTCGAGTACCATATAAGTATCTTGTAGTTAATATTCCTTTTAAAAAATTATAGTATCTTTATACTAACTCGAGCATATACTAGCTTTCATCACAATTAATATTCATTTTGAAAAGTCAAATGTTATACTTATCTCGTAGTTAATATTCCTTTTAAAAAAATTATAGTATCTTTATACTAACTCAAGCATATACTAGCTTTCATCACAATTAATATTCTTTTTGAAAATTCAAATGTTATTTTAGAAGGCATAGAGGTATGCTCTTTACATGTGTCCCATGTGTAACTCTTTCATTGAAGGAACTTAATGGTACAAAAGATTTAATCTTTTCCTTATTCCGTTTACTAAAAAAGATTTCGATGTTTTATTAATGAAAAACAAAACTAAAAAAAATGAAAAAGACCTAAACTATACAATGATTTGAGCATAGTTACAAGAGTTTATCTTCTATATTGGTTCCTTCAAACAAAAAATCTTTGGTTCTTAAATATGTTTATGGATTTAAGGGATAATTCCCTTTGCAACTTTATATCGTCATTCTTCTACACTTCTTCCTATGGATAAAACTTTGCATGGTTTAATGGGGTTGTACAACAAAATGGTTCTTTTTATGGTGTTGGAGGAGTTTTAAAGATTGACGGTCATTCAGAATATAGATGGACTTTAAATTGTGGCAGGGGTACAAACTCCAGGGCTGAGCTCATGAGAGCATGGGCAACATTAACCCTTGTTACATGACTTTCTATTTATGAGCTATTTGTCTTGGGGGATTCTCAAATCGTTATGGCTCAATAGAAAGGGATCTATTTTGGTGGTTAATCTAGATGGTTGGAAGGAAAGAATCATTGAGCTCATTCCTCTCTTAAGATCAATTACCTTTGCACACATCTATAGAGAAGAAACCAAGGAGGTTGATTTCCTGTCAAAAAAGGCTCTTCACCTTCGCCAAGGATAAATTTCTTATAGTCATTGGGTGGATGGCCAAGAGGGCCCAACTCTCTTTCTAAATATGTACTAAGTTTTTTAGAGTTTGGTCCAGTACTAGTTTTTTTGGGTCTGTTTGATGGTTGTTTCTCCTCTTTGATAGAGAGGACTTTGGCGAAGTTTAGTTTTTACTGGTGGGTTGGCTACAATAATTCCTATGATATGATCTTTGTATAGACAACTTCTTTTTTTTAGTATTAGAAGGAAGTCATGTTGAGTTTGACACTGATATATGTAAACAACTTATATTATAATTAATATAAAGTGAAATTTTCTTTGGAAACACTTTATATTGTCATTGATGTGTATGGTGTAGACATTTGGTGTAGACAATACTATGCATGCCATGTTCAAAGATTGTAGACAATATTATGCATGCCATGTTCAAAGATTATGCATGCCATGTTCAAAGATTATGTACATTTTCAAGTGTATCAAGTGTGTGGTGATTAATGTTTCCTATTTAAATAAAATATATATCATTTTTAGTTGTGCTTTCAAAGTAGCATACAATGTATTATGAAGATAAATAAGCATTTTATCAACAATTATATAATCAAATTATTTATAATAATTGAATTGTCGTTCTCATAACCATAGATGATTTTAAGGATGGAAATTTATTTCAAATCGTAAAAAAAATTGTGAATCTTACTACTTCTTAATATGCAAACTATAAAATGTTTGGCGATATTTTCGTAAAAATATTCAAATTTCTAAGGATTTTATATAGTTTTTTATAAAATTTGGGTTATTTCTTAGGTAAAAAAATTTATTCTATAAAATTTGGGTGAATTATTTTTAGAAAAAAAAAATGGAAATTAGTGAATTTTTTGGGGGAAAAAGCATGAAAAAATAACCCAAAGGTGATATATAACCCCTAAAATTTTCTATCCTCTTAACTGAAATATATTATTAGATATACTAAATACGATATAAAATAGAATATACAACAAAATATATAATAGGTAGTCATGTTTTCCTTTCTCTCATTATCTATTATAAAACATTATATAAATATTTTACATAATGATCATGGTTAATTTTCTTTGTTAATGTCTCCATTATTTGATTCAATTTTTTCTATAATTTAATCTCTCCAATTTATTTAAGTTTTCGCCTAATTAATTTTTAAAATCAAATCATTCAAAACAACATGTCACTCACACTTACAAACATAACAATCAACCAAGTAATAAAAATATCTAAAATTATTAAAACATGCGATACCTTCTTAAAATTATAATTTCTAATTATACAAAAACATAAAAATATAAAATTATTAAGACATACAATGCCCTTCTTAAAATTATAATTTCTATTTATACCAATAACATAACAATCAATCAAGTAATAAAAGTATCTAAAGATTATTAAGACATACAATGCCCTTCTTAAAGCTATAATTTCTAATTATACCGAGAGGACAAACCCATATTTTTACTCTTCCTGAGAGCTCCACATACAATTTAACACCCACCTAAACAACAAGCATAACATGTATTTGATTAAATCTTAACCAGTTCTAGTGGACTATCAATTTCATGAACTTAGATTTTTAATCAACCCCCAAATTATCAGTTTTCATGAAATTGATATTTTTTAATAGATGCCAAAATCAACGATTTTCTAAATATGTATTTTTTAATAAATCCCAAACTTAACCAATTTTCATCAAATAACCATATTTTAAAATTTTAGGAAAATAACCAAAAAAATTTAATGTTAAAATTATTTTTAAATTTTAGGAAAACAACCGAAAAAAAATATTGATGTTAAAACTATGAGATTGTTAGCGAATACATTGAGGGTTTTTTAATGGCTATGTTAATAAATAAACAACCTTGAGAATTCCAAGGTTCTGATATTAGCTAGTATATCTATGTGGCCCAGAAATTGGAAACCATGTCATTAATGTTTTATAGTATTAGTTTTTTATGTGGTCAAAGAATTGGAAACCATGTCATTAATGTTTTATAGTATTATTATTATCTATGTGGCCAACGAATTGGCAATCATGTCATTAATGTTACAGAATATGGGAAATGTTTTTTTCCAAGAAAAAATTACTCGATATTATAATGTCATTTACAAATCTAGCTCTGTCGAGCTGGTTACCAGAATATGGGAAATGTTGAAACCCAAATACTTAATTTAAATTCACACATTTAAAATTAAGCTTTTATAGCATTGTAACTTGTTTTAATTGTGAATTTGATGCGTTTATTATGCAACACACAATCTGACGTTATATGAAAAGGTTAAATGTCGAATAATTTCTAGAAAATAAGAGCATTCTCATAATTTTCTATGTTAATTGCTTCAAGTATCACCATGAGTGATTGATTTAGATATTTTCCATTTTGAATGCATACATTATGTTATTTTTATTGAAGAGTTTGTTGTCTCACTATTTATAATATGAAAGAAAGAATACTTACTTTAAGGTTGTATTTTTATTTTTTTTTCATAATAAATGTTGGATTGTATTAATTACAAAAGAATTATGGTTATACGAAAATGCACATTCAACTTTGAAAATTATGTTTTTTTTCTAGATATATTATAATTTTTTTTGCAAAATATTTACAAAATTTCAAATTATAAAACTATTTTTACATAAAGAGACACACAAAAATAATGAAAATTTAGAATTTAAAGTACATTATGTAGTATCTCTTTTTAAGGAATCTTGATGTACTTCTTCATGGCTAGATTCTTCTCTAATTTAGATAAAGGTGGAGCCAATGACTCCATTTCTCTAGTCTTGTTGGAAGGTTAACTTCTAACTTGCATTCAGGAAAGAGACTACATTGTGACATGCACACAAAACATCATCAAGGAAAATGTATTAGGGAGAGCATTCTACCATCTTTATTCATACTTTGATAGGCATTTATACAATGATATGGATGGTTAGAGCGGTTGCACTCACTCCAACCAATCACCCGTTTAAATCCATTTATCCATTATACACATGTATGTATCTACTTTAGGTTATATTACATTCATAGGTATGAGAACATTTATGAAGCCTAAGAGGCCCCCTCAACATGGGTCTAGTCATTGGAGCCGACTAGCCCTTACAACATCTCCCCCCTCCTCAATTCCTTGCTCATCTCAAGCAAGTGTGCAAGAATGTCCTAGGTCTCTACTCTTGCAGAGGTTTCCTTATTGTGCATTGACCATGCATATTGTTCTACATAGGTAAATCAGTCGCATTAGTTGCTAGTTGTATAGGAAGATAAATGTATACAAAGTTTACTATGATTGATTTCCAATGGAACTAATGACTTCATATCACATGTCTCAACTCCTCGATCTCCATATGATAAAGTTTGTCGATCCCTTGCAGGGTGCCACCGACTGCGATACTCACTTGCAAGTTATTCCTCCCAGGAGTCATCAGGGCACTCTATAGGGATGCTCCAACGATCTACCATGCATGGGGGGCCATTTTATGGAATCAATGAGGGTCTTCTTCATCATCCAATCCTACTATTCCTATGATTTATTTGTCATTTTCTGCAGCTCTTCTACCAAGCGGCTCAATAAATCTAGTCATTCTTCTGTCATCATCTTTTCATTAAACTCTTTTTGTGTTGTCTAACGTCTCTTGGTTGAATTTCATTGAAAAATTTTCATGTTCAATGCTCATCATCAATGCTCATTCTTTCAACGCTTTATTGCTCATCAAACTAGTTTCTCTGCTGAAAAAATTTCGTCCATCAGTGCTCAATGGTTGTATGATCATTTGAACCTCTGCTCTACTCTAGTAATGATGATGTTTATGTGTCTTCTTTCAATCTTTGGCAATGTATGGAGTATGTGTTTTCACATTACATGAAAGACAACCTGTTAGTAACATTTCTCGTCTGAGGCACAAGAGCATTCAGGTCTGCAAGTGGCACAAGAAGCGCCTGAGCGCAGCATGGAAAAATCTCGTTTTGGGCTTCCAAGCAAGTAAGCGGGCAAGATTATATTGTCAACGGTCAGGATCCATCCATAGGAGTAGATCAACAGTTGGCGGGAAATCGTGGCTAGCGGAGCTGCGCCGAAGATTAGCACGATGGATAGTAGCCGTCCATCCAAGGGACACGTGGCGTGAGATCTAGTCACGTCGGTTTTTCGACATTCGAGAGTTCAAAGGGTGAGGGTTCTATGCCATTCTATATCTCAAAACCCCGAACCCCGAAGTGTCGAAAGCACCAAGAGTCGGGCTCGCAGTATCACAGAGAAGTCTCAGTCGTCCATCCAAAGAGGACATATGGTGCACGATGAGGCTCCTCGCCTTTTCGCCCATCGCGACTCTGACGCACAAGGAGCAGCTCCCTCATATTCCCGATGCGCGAGGTGTCATGAGCGCCCAGGACCAGGGCCCACAATATCATCGAGTGAGTCCAAGACCGTCAAATATGAGAGGGACGCGTGGCGCCAAATTAAGTCGTCTCGGTGTTTCTCTCATCGCAATTTTAAGAAGCAAGGATCAACCCCTTCCTATTCACGAACGCCGAAAGAATTTTTTGAGAATAAACGCAGGGTCACAGCCCGTGGTCACGTGGAAAATAAAAAGAGCATGCGCAAGAGGGGCCAAAGGCGTCAAGTTCAGTCACAGAGAGAATCATCGTGATCTCCAGGTGCCATCGGATCCGTTCTCAATCTTGTTTTTCGCTTGGAGTAAATGAAGGTGAGAGGGGGTGGTTGAAACCTCTCCTCACTCATTAAGTGTAAGGTATGGAAGATCTGGCAAGTTCTCTGCCCGAGAGGGTCCTGTGTACCGATTTTTCCAAAGAAGCCATGCCGAAGTCCTCGACTAGACAAAGAAGTCTGCACATGCTAGCTCGACACTTAATGGCTCAGCTACTCCCCTTACAGGAGCCATGCGCAGTTAAGGTGGTGCTTGAAGAAGGATATCAGTACGAGTTTGACTGAAGGGACACCAAGCCTTGGGTGACTAGGCATGCCTCTCTTAGGTGAATTTTCCTGAGTATATAGACTCAGTTTTTGTATTTTGTAAGCATCGATGGTTGAGCAAGGCTCCCGATTGTAAAGTTTTGACGAAGCGTTGGTCACTCTAGTTAATGTAGAAGGCATTTGAGACTTATTACTTTATGGATGTCAGCCTCTTTTCCATCTCTTTGTTTATTGTGTTAGAACAACTCGGAATTAGAGAATCCAGTCGAGTTGTAGTTGTTAGAGGATGATGTAGGTTGGATCACTGTAACAGCTGCATTGTTTCTAATCGGTTCCTGTGATTTCTTAGCGCTGAACGACTTGGAATTGGAGGATTTAGTCAAGTCACCCCTCAGTTCCTTGAAGCTCTGGACCAAGAGGATCTTGGCTTCTGAGTTTTTCATCCTCAATCTTCCAAAGGCCTGTCGCCAGAGGCAATCTTGCTCACCTTTCTCACAAGTCTTCCATCTACCACCCTTTAATCATCTACTGACAGAAGTTGGATCAAGACCTCCCTTGCTTTCTACATACCAGGCCTGGTTTCCTGAGTTAAGGCTATATCTTATTGAGTCTTTACCCATTCGATCACCCCATTAAACAAATCGTGACATAAAAATGATGGGCATTGGGCTCTGCTCCTGCAAGCAATCCAGGAGTGACTTCCGACGCTAACATTTCTGGCACCATTATCAGGGACGAAGTTGAAAATTTTCCCCGGGATTGAACGACATTGAGCCTCTGATTCCGAAGGTGCATCATGTATCAGAGCCTTTGAAGATTTCTACTGTGCACCTGGTGACTCCATTGTGACGACTCCACTGTGGCGAACCTGCCGTGTTACTTGTAGCTTTCATAGGTAGACACACGCGGTCCCATCCTCAGTTGCCTCTGTCTACACCTAAAACCGATCCGGAGGTGGTTCTCAGAAAAGGAAAGACCTCTGAAGAAGAAGCTTCCACCGCTGAACCAGGTAATCCACCATCTCCTTCTGTAGGAACTCCATTTTCTCCTTCTCAGTTTCTTAACAGACCTCCTTCAGAGGTTTCCCGTTTCCTGAATTTTGGGAGTGTTCCTGCTGAGTTCCCCCCCCCTAGTCTGGGATTGGAGGGAGAAATCCTTGTCACTCCCCTCTCCTCTGAATTTGTACCTTGGCGTAGACCCAGGACTACAAAAGATTTCCCCTCTCCTCATGATGGAATTTCGCTAGGAGAGCCCCAGAACGAGCTTTACCTTAAAAAATATTATGCCTAGATCACCTAGCATCTGTACTTTGTACATTATTGTATTTTAGTTTGGTGTGTCTATTTCTTTCGCGTGCTAGAGTCTTTACCTTTGCCACTCATGACTGTGCTTGTGTTTTCATGCACAGATGACGTCTTCCTTTCCCATCTTTTTCGGGTTCACAGATGGCGCTAGTCGACATACCCGGAACATTGCATCGGCAACATGCGTTATTTACCAATTCGACGAGGTGGTGAGTTCAAGAGGTATCTGCTTAGGACCAGCGACCAACAATATGGCAGAATATCACGCTGTCATTGGAATGTTGACCCAAGCCTCCTCCCTGGGTATCTCTCGTATCATTGTTTACTTAGACTCCCAATTTGTGGTCTATCAACTCAACCGTATCTACACTATCCGTAATCCTATCCTGCTACATCTCCACCTGCAAGTTCGTCGTCTTGAATGAATATTCGATTACATTGAATACAGACACATTCCAAGAGAACTCAATAGTGTTTTGGATTCGTTAGCTAATTACATCATGGATCGGTATCTCACCCACATATAAGATTTAAGGAAAGCAAAATCGTACATCACATGTAAATTAAAAACACATCACAGACATCATCATGTACAAATCATTTGGCACTG